>KK115898.1:179124-262361 GCA_000611955.2 Stegodyphus mimosarum | reverse complement strand
TACGAGTTTGCCTTTTAGAGAATGAAATTTTTTTAGTACAAATGCTAATTAAGGTTTACCCTCCCAAGTGGTTTTGCATTTTATATGTTTTTGAACGACATAGACATATACTTTACAAAAGTTACTGAATCTTTCCTTTGTGACCTTACATGTACCGTCTTTTTCTGAAAATAAGACATCCTCCGAAAATAAGCCCTATCGTGAGTTTCGGAACTTTTTGTAAATTGGGTAAAACATTCATGGGACAAAATAACTGATAGTGATGTTTCCAGTGCACTACGAACAGGCTACTTAGACAAGAAGTATTCATTTAACGATAGCTATATCGCAAGACATGAGAGATTCGGACCAATGATTCAGGAAATGGTAAATCAGAATATAATTCAGAATTTTATTTATGACGATATTCCAGAAGAAGACGACATGACTGTAATTGAATAAATTTAAATTTCTGTATTCTGCGTAAAATAAATCTATTATATTAATATTAAATAAAAATATATAAATATACTATTATTTTTGCCCTCCCCCGAAAATAAGCCCTAGCCCGTATTTTGGACCAAAAAAGAAAGTAAAACAGTGTCTTATTTTCGGAAAAAGACGGTAATATCAAACGATTAACCTGTGTTTTTCCTTTTTCACTTCGCTATACCATTTAAAAAGAAAATTAGTAAAAATTCTAATTTTCATTCCCTAGTTATTGTCTCTGTGGTAAGTTAGAGATAAATTCTTCACTCCATTCAAAACTTAACGCTTTAGCCAAAAATAAACGGTGTCTTCTTAATACTTGCATCCACGTTGCACATCGATGCCTAATAATTTATTCTTTCAGTTTGTAGAGTCATGGACATTTTTTTATGCTAGAGATATGAAAATGGGCAATGTCCTCGCCAGGACGAGCGCTGAGTGTGCTACAGTTACACCACGAAGGCATGCTGGAAGGAGGGATAAAATACCTTATATACTCCCCCTTTTTCTTTCTTTTAAAGAGCTACTGAGGGTTA
This sequence comes from Stegodyphus mimosarum, assembly GCA_000611955.2. Lineage (NCBI taxonomy): Eukaryota > Metazoa > Arthropoda > Arachnida > Araneae > Eresidae > Stegodyphus > Stegodyphus mimosarum. The sequence goes on along the minus strand of KK115898.1, from coordinate 261,357 downwards.
GGGCACTCAGTTGCCAAATCCTGGTGATGAAGAATTATCGTGCATCACTTTTCAGTTCGGGCGCCACTGTAGAGTCATTAGTTTGTTTTTTGAAGTAGAGGAGGAAAACAATGAGGAAAGCCCTCGCCGAAACTCGAATCTGGACCTCTCGAATACGCTCCGAATGTGCTACGTTAACCATAAAGGCACGCTAGAAGGAGGGACAAAGTGCCTTATAATTTTCTTAAAACCTGTTTCTGTTTCACCTTTAAGTATTAAATACATGATCTGCTAATGTATTATAAATATTGTATGATTTGTATTCCTTTAGCAGGCCAAGCAAAGCGTATTTTATCCAACTATCAGCCGCATGATGATTTACTTCTCACTTCTTACCAAGTACTTTGCGATGAATAATGATAGTTCTCTTTCTTTATCATGTTCGGCCATTCATCAGATGACATAAAATTCTCTGCTAACATTCTAATGATCTCTACAGCCTTTGTAATCAAAACAGAAATAGGGACATTTTTTAATCTCATAACTTGAAACCATTCTAGAAGAGCAATTTAAACTTTTCTCGAATTTCCATCCCTTTTGTATTAGTTTACCATCAGTTCAATTTTTTTGTTTAAGTAAACTGCTCAGTACTGTTTGGGATATTTTCAGTTTAAATGCAGTTTATAGAGATTATTTTCAGCTTATAGAGATAACACCATTTCCATTCAAAGAGTGGTAATTAATGATACTAGAAAACATTTCATAAGTTTTCTAAATATTCTTTGTGTGCATTCCAACGGAAAATTTAAACGTTTAAATCTTAAAAGATGTTACGCCGAGCTTACACTTCCTGATGGAAGTATAAGATGGCATTCAGAAAAACATACACTTATTTATAAAGAGTAAGTGTGCTTTCTCTTTCGAAAGCCAGCTCGAATTTCTTGGATTTCAAGGAAGTTCTGCACCTTTCAGGTCTTCTCTAGGTAAAAGAGGTTTCGTCAAATACAGGGAAAGGACTACATTACCAAAACTTCAGGCAGGTTTTTTTAAAGCATAACATACGTGAAGATTTAGAAGCTGTTATATTTAATAAGTAAAATGTATGAGCTATAAATAGCTTTGACACGTACCAGCAAGATATTCTGGCACTGAAGAATTAGTCTTTTACCAATCTGTGGTTTAAAAGAGGTGAAAATGATCATAATAAGTGATTTCTGCATTTGGATTTCTGTTTTTCTGTATTTGGTTTTTCTCTTCGAAATTTAAGCGTAATAAGCGACTGCTTTTAGTGAATTCAATAAGCTGCTAGTATTGATTTTTAAACTGTTAAATGTTATAACTTCATATAATATACCTACAGCAGGAAAAAAATGAAAATATGACGAAAAATGTGCGCTTACTGAAAGTTGGCATTAGAGAAATCAGGAGCAGATTTGATAAGTGTTACTCACTTGCATAAAATAATTCTTAAAATATCGGGCACATTTTCTTGTTGCATACAAAGTAGCATTTAAAGAGCGACAGAACAAATACTTATATTATTCCAAAATTTTACTCCTTATGAATTTTAAAATGGAAATATTTAAGTTTCATTTTAATACTCTTCTGGACTGAGAGTAAAACCTCGCTAAAATTTCTGGTACCATATATATACAATATGAAAGAAAACGAGATTTGATTGGATTAATAAAATTTCCCAAAAATTTATCGTATTCGTAGTATTCTTTATCCGTAGTAATATGTACAAAATCACTAATCATAACTCTTGATCCTTTTACTTTTTAAAACAAATTTCTGTTACAATATTTTGAAGTCCTTTTCCAGCTTTCAACACTATATAGTCAAACAGATGATAAAAAAGCCGTGATATAAAAAACATATAAAATCGCTGGAGTTCTTACGCATCAGATGTAAGATGACGCTTATGAGAACTCTGCAAATAACTGCTTAATTACCTTTATCGCCTTTGTCTTTCTTTCGTGAGTTCTCATGAAAATAATGATATACGCAGGAAGGTTAGATTCACGTTAAGCATTACGAAAGCCCTGAAAAGACTCAGCCAGACAACATGTCAGCTGGGATTTAAAACCCACATCCGAATATTAGGATGCAGCTGTTTTATCCATTCAGCCAAGGATAGGCGTTCAAAATAATGCTTTTATATGTAGTTTACGCAGCAGTTTTTCATAAAAGCATTCAAAAATTTTAACGTTTAGATTCCCAATCACTTTATAAACTCCTTGCGCATTGATTGAACATCTCTTATCAAAAAAGCGACGCTAAGAGTAAAATGTCATGCATTTCTTTTCAGAATATTTTATTTTCGATATCTGGAATTAGCAAGTTTTATATGAAGAGAATACATTTGTCATGAATGAACGTAACTAATAATCATGACAAGAAGATAAAAATTCTCATCTGAAATTTTTCGTGACGAATTATTTCAGAGGAAATGATTAATACTGCAGAACAGAATATTTGTTACGTATTTTCCATGAGCCCCAAGCAATAAGAACTGAATCTTCCTATTAGAAGGAATACTGAATATATGAATATCAGAAAGTAATCGCTTTAACCTTTTATGTCATGTAAGGTCCAAAGTCAGATCGTAACTGCTGAATAAAGGTTTCAATAGCAGTCAAGTAAGATGTTGGAAATGATATTTTCAGTTATCTGCCTGTAGGTTCCAGTTGTGAAGACGTAATCATTTTGTTTCTCTCTGGATCCAGGTGGGTGGTATTAGGCTATAAATTGATTTATCAAATTGTTCCTGCTTACTAAATGTCTATAGAAATCATATGCGTCTTACTAAACCCATTTTATATGAAGGCCTTTATCTACATATCTACATATTAACAAAATGAAAATATTTAAATAACAAAATGAAAAAATATTTAAAAAAATTTCAAATTTCTATTACTAAATACTTAGCGAAACATACATGAATAACAAAAATAAAATCCAAAGAAAAAATCAAATTTATATTTCTTTTTTCTGCTTGAAATTTAATGTTTGGTATCTGCAAGACACAGTTGTTCGTTATACTTCTTCCTAACTCAAATATATTGACAGCTAAATATTACATTTTCGGACTGATATTTATTTCAAATAAATTTAACATTAATCATTAAATAACTTTCTTTAATTTAAACAAATTACTGAAACTTTTAAGTTTTCAGAGAAATATATGTCAGCTGGGGGAACAAAGATTCAAATCACAAGTGGGACAAAGATTGAGTATAAATAATGAAAACACAGTCTCTTTCTCTTATTTATAAAGCTTTTCTTCAGAGCATAAATAAAAATACATATGTTTGTTTGTAAAAAATTATAATTTTTTTATTATCTACTACGTTTCTACTATACTCGTGTCGATTATATTAAATTTGATGAGAAATTACCTTCATCATAGACTGTAAACGCTCATCGATCATTCAAGTTCTTTTCTTATTTCCAACTGTGAAAATAAGCTGTTTGCATGTAAATGTATTCCCGGACAAAGCAAGTTTTCTTATTGCAAAAATTCGTAACTGAGCGTAATCATTTTTTGACAAGTAAGAATAAATATTAATAACATCTGCATTTTCAGATCTTTGAATAAGATTTATATCACACTGTAAATTAAAAACTTACAGATTTTCTGGTGCGTAATTTACGTTCGTTTTTAAAGGCAAGGAAAATAATGCAAACTCGGACTTAATTAATACCTTGAAATCTTCGCAACACTGTATTTGAAACAAATACATAACTGAAATATGTTCGCGGACCACATAAAAATGCTTCGAGGACTGCATGTGACCCGCAGACCGTTATTTTGACACCACTGAATGAACCTAGATGTAAAATAGTTTTCCATTTATTCTTAACATTTTTTCCAGTGAATTTTTTAACTGTTGTTACTATCAAATGTAGAGAAATTGTGCGTTATGTGAAACGACCTCTGTAAATTCAACTAAGAGATATAATCTTTTTTGAAAGAAATACCTACTACACGCGTAAGTTCTAAATTTGATCCATGTCAAGTAAGACAACCAGAGCTGTATTATAATGAGATTTCAATAAATTAAATTTCTTCCGACGTCATGATATTATTGGTAACTTCAGCAAAAAAGGCCATGAAATGTGTATTTTTTCCAAGACTAGAATGTTAGCTTTTAAACCGCACAGAGGGAAGCACAGATGGAAGAATAATGATATCTTATTTCCATTTGAAAATTGAATTGCTTTAAGGTAATAATAAAACATACAAAGAGGATAATTACTTTTCTTCAGCTAAACGTACATTATGTAAAACAAAAATGGGAAAGCTCTTTATCTCCCGTTCTACTAAGCCGATTGACGAACTTCAACTTGCGTTTATCATGTCTCGAAAGCGCGACTTAGGATATGTATTAGATTTATATATAGCATTGTTCTAATATAGGTATTTTGACACAAAATCGGACTTTTTCTGAAATGAAATGCCACTATTTTTCCGTATTTCGATTCTACGACTCAAATTATGCCAAACCCCCAAGTTTTGTAAAAATCGCGCGAGTAGTTGTTACAAAATTAGCTCTCAAAATTTTAGCTCTTCAATGTTAATTGAATTTCGTATATATTTATTAACATCTCTTTTTTATTAAACTTATTTGATTCTTCCTTTCATATTTCGAAATTTAGGTTCATTCCAAATAAAATTCCCCAATTTTTTATGATTTGTTTTTAAAATTTGTATTTTTAAGTAATTCTTAAATTTTTCAAGCAAACTTTTGAATTATAACCTATAAAACTTTTGCCATCACCTTAAAGTAGATGTATGTCTAAGCATGCGTGCAAACAATTAGAGTTTTTTATTCAAAATTTCCTAAGATATACGTGAATTTACATTTTGGCGCGTTTTGAAATTTGGCATATTTATTATAAGCGATAATAACGAAAATGTGGTTTACGCACTCTGTTCAAATTATTTGAAAGTATGAGCTTGATGACTTTTTTTCCGCTCGTGAACAATGAAGAAAAGGAAAGGAAAATAGATTTCTATAAATTAAGAAGTTCGCCAAGTGAATTATTCCTGGCGCAAACTGAAGAAAATTCGCTAAGATAAGCTTTTAAATTTCTCCATAAATTTCTCACCAAAAAACTACAAAATTTAATATCTAGGCATAACTTGAGTCGTAGAATCAAAATATGGAAAACAATTGGTATGTTATTTCAGAAAAATCCGATTTTATGTAAAAATACCTATGTTATGACAATGCTATATATAAATCTAATATATATCCTAAGTCGTGTTTTCGAGACATGAAAAAACGCAATTTGAATTTCTACAATCGAACCAGTAGAACGGGAGATGTAGAACTGCCCCTTTTTTTTTGCAGTGTATATATCATTTTTATAACTGCCGTGCAGTTTTATTTGTGACATAGAAGAATATGTTTCGAATTACGTCGTTAAAGTTTATGGCATGTAGCGAAGTTAATGGCATGTTTAAACATATAGCGAATTTTAATGTAGCTTGAGCCACTGCAATTTTCGTCTATAATTTCATGAGTTTTTATAATTTACATGCAAAATATTTTCACTTAGAATCTACGACAAATCAGCGTAACCTTAGGAAAGTTCCTATTACGTCTTTTCTTTTCCTTATGTAAGAAAGAAGGCAATATATTTTAGTTACATGTGGAACAGGGAAACGAGCTTCCACATATTGCTTTATGGGATTGATTCTGAACCATAGGAAAATGTCATTATTATGATCACATTAGGATTAGGAAGTAAACATCCTTCAGAGTCGTCAAGTATAGATAACCTCGTAAAAGAAGGCTGAGAGACAGATGGAAAAGAAACCGAATGACTCATTTTCTTTGATGTATTTGTTATCAGTTTGTAGTTGCAACGTTGGGTGACGGAACTAAACCGGAAAATTTCAAGAGGTTACCGTCTAGGTTTTTATTAGTTAGTTCTCGGTAAACTCGATGTTCTAATTTTACGTAAAATAAGCTGCAATTATCTTTGAAAAGCTTCTTCTATTTCGTAAGGTATTTTTATTAAATTCCCTTTTATTGCAAATCCATTGGTGCTGATTTTTTATGGAATGGGATACCTCTGTAGAGGACATTTTAAAAAGCTGTCTTGTATTTTCATACACGTTAATAGATCTTCCAAAACATCAATTCGGCCATTCTGTTCAAACGTAAGGAAATAAAATCAAGACAAACTTGAAGGATTCGATGTATATTTCAGAGTCTCTTTCGTTCCAAAACTCATTTGCTTATACAAAATCAAGGCAGAAAAATTATATTTCCTTCTTCATTTTATATTTTTGTCGAAAGAGAATTACAACGTAAAGCTCATTTTTTATATAAATGTCATCTGGAAGAAGCGAGTTTTACTCAAGTTTTAAAGTAAATAAACTTCGAAATATAAGCTAAAAACATTTTAGCTACATCATCACCCGTTTTTGATTTGAAAAAGTTTAATATGGTCGCTTCGTTTTGCTTCGCGAGATTATTATATTTTATTAACCGCTTGCAGAAGACAAATTGCCATTAGTTTTCAAAATTTCCATAGGATGAAACCAAAATTTTATTGAAATATTATATTGCATATAAAGAAAATCACAAAGGAAAAAAAACGTGTACTATTTTTAATGTTAATAAATTAAAGCTCTTAAGTTTCGTCTTTAAATTTTAAACGGCGAGGTCACTCATATTTTGCTCTTAGATTCTGCAGACAAAATTTTAATTACAATTTTATGTTAAATTATCAATTATTACTTAATGTTCATTCATTGTGTACTTAACCAGTAACTTAAAAGTATCGCCAATCAAGTGGGTATTTAAAAATGAATTTTTGTTACCATAATTTATCATTTGAAGGTACCACTCAAATTTGATTTTTCTGTTCCATCTCCTTGTAAATAAAGGCATACTATTAAATTTACAAGTTAATATTACTATAAAATAAATGATAGTCTTGACCAAAAGCAAATATAACAGTACTTTGATTCAAAAAGCTCATTTTTAATAACATCTTAAGGTATTCTTAAAGATTTATTATTATGGCATTCGCAGCCAAATTTCTTTGCATTCTGCATATACAAGCGTATTTTTAAGAAAAAGGGATCTACCTCATTTAATATTTTAATGGTAATTTTAATACAATTTTAAATAAATTATATATAACCCTTTGTATAAACCCCGCGGGAAATATTTTTTCTATGATACACTGATATCCATTTAGAAGATAAACTGAGACTCAAACATCCGTGCTGCAACCAAATATTCAGATTCTTTCCCACAAAATGCAGAGACAGCAAAATCTTTCTAAAACTAGTTAAATTTAAAATAATTACGTAATTTGATATAATTTACATATTTTGCTGAATCAAAATGAGTAATTACGAAATATCTCCGAAACACAGATAATAAAATAAATACATGCATTTTTTAGTCTTAAAAAGCCTAATCACAACACATTTAAAGCTTTTCAGTTTTTCTTTTTCAAGATATTCGTGCATAGCAATTAGAAGATAAAATTTTACAAAAGAATGTACATTACGAAGCGCGTCAAAGGTTTCACCGTATTTTTCAGTATCTCACAACTTAAACTTTACTTCTGACACTGTCTTTAGAAGACGGTTTCCTGTCATATACAAATCCTAAGCTTAAATCTGGTAAAGATAGTGTCTTTATGATGGATGACTACATAGGCAAGAATGATGCGTTGAAGGGAAGTTATAACATTTTTTAGATGGTTTAAGGAAAAGATCGAGATTTAAACTTCAGTTAATTTACAGGTGGCTCTTTTAATTTATTTCAATTGTTGTCTCAATAAGCAGCAATTAATAAAGTACAGAAAATTACAAATACAGACTAAAAATTAGAAAACAGTCAGAAGTTATATGGTCACGTTTATTTCCACAAGGCTGTATTATTTTCAATCCTAATTGTTTAAAACAATTTTCTGACTAAAATACCAGACACAGAATTTTTTCTTGCCTCTACGAAACAATATAGTCTCGTATAATAATTTCTCATAAATCAAATCAGAAAATGGATTAATTTAGCTTTCAGTATTTTGCTAGTTGCCCCCCCCAACCCAAGAATAAAAATCAAATACCTTCTCTATAAAACCTGTCTTTTCTCTGTTGTGATTCCTTACTTTTTCATGTACAGGTATGCACGAATGACATAATAAAAAATAAAAAGACAAGTACTTATTGTACGGAGGATCATTAATCAAATCACTTTCATTAAAGAAAAAAATGAAGTTTTTATGAGCAAGATTTCCAAAATGTTCATGATTTCAGTTCCAGTAGCACAAACGTTGTTATGAACTCAGTAACTATACAATACAGCACACAGAATTTATTGTTTACATCATACAGTAAATGCTGACTTTAATTTCTTAAGTGCATTTAGCCCATCCTTAAAATCTTTGTCTTAATTATGCTTCTCTCAAGAACTAATTACAAGGTCTGAAGTTTATAAGTGTATAAGGAACAGGATATTCAGCACCTTTTCCAGTGAATTTTTCTGTATCTAACCGAACTATTCCTGGATTATTGTTTCTAGTCAGGAGAAAACATTTTCGGTTCTGTATAGAAAAACATTTTTGAGAATGATGAAAGAGCTACTGTGCATCCTTCATGAATTAATAACAATGCGAGGATGAGACATTGCAGTTCGGCCAATGAAACCTTTTAAATAAAAAAGTAAAATTAAATCACAAAACCTATCTAAAAGGTAATTCATAATTCCATTAAATGATCTTGCATTATTTTTTCCCACATCATATTTTTCAGCTCGGAAATTCGTAAATTTCGCTTGATTTGACAAAAATTACAAAAATGTAATCACAAATCACACAAAAAATTATTCTAGTGACTACAAAATATATTATATGAAACCATTTATAAAAACATGCGTGAAATTTATCTAAATTATTAAATTTGGATAACACTGGAGCAAATAGTTCCATGAAAAATGCATCGGTTAACCTATTTAATCCTGTGATATATGGACTAACAACTCTCGTATCCGCAGCATTTAGAACTAGCTATCATTACTTTGTGGATCTGCAAAATACGCTCATGTCCATAAATTAAGGATAATGCAAAATCAGGCAAAGGAAGAGTTAGAAGCAAAACAAATTTGACTTATTTGTAAAGCTTATTTATTAAACAAAAGGTAAAGAGCAAAAAAGATGCTATATGTTTGATATTATTAAAAAAATTAGCGATTTTTTCTCCCTGGAGCAAATTACAAAAAAACACCTATTTAGAAAAAACCATTATTACATGGTTGGTATGATTGTTAATACATTGTATGTCCCCCAGATGATGCAATACAGTCCGTACAACGCCTAGGCATGCTGAGTATCAAATTATCGATCTGATCTTGGGGCATATTACACGACTCAAAAAGCAATGCTCTCCGAAGTTCCGGTAGACATGTAGGAGGAGGTTGATGGGCTGCAACTCGTCGGCCAAGCTTGTCCCACACGTGCTCTACTGGATTCAAGTCCGGTGAGAATGCTGGCCAGTCCATACGGGTGATATTCTCCGATTGAAGGCATTCGCTTACCATGTTTGCACGGTAAGGACGGGCGTTGTCATCCATAAACACAAATTGTGCGCCCATGGCGCCCCGATACAAACGTACATGTTGTTCCAGAATGAAGTTCCGATAGATTTGGCTTGTCATGGTTCCAATTTGAACATGCAGGTCAGTTCTGGAACCAGAATAATTCCACCCCAAACGAGCACTCCTGCACCCCCGTAACGGTGTCGTTCAATGATGTTTTCTTGGTGGTAACGGGTACCTGGAGCTCTCCATATGAAAGTCCGGCGAGAATCAGACTGCAAGCTAAACCTGGACTCGTCGGAAAACATCACACAAGCCCACTGTTTCGGTGTCCACAATGCATGCTCTCTACTCCAGGCTAACCGCAGGCGACAGTGAGTTGTAGTAAGTGGAGCGCATCTGACAGGTCTACGAGCATATAGACCAATCTGCCCTAAGCGTCTGTACACGGTCTGCCTTGAAACTGTCGTACCAGTGGCTGAAGAGAGCTGACGAGACAGGTCTGAGGCTGTGCTTCGCCTGTTTCTTTTGGCAGTAACTGCCAAATACCGGTCCTCATTCGGCGTTGTAACTCTGGGGCGACCTGTGCTGTAACGTCTACTAACATTACCATCATCTTGGAATCGTTGCCAAAGCCTGGAGATGACACTCTGGGCAATTCCAAGTTCGTCTGATACTTTCAGTTGGGTACGCCTACATTCCAGACGGGCGATAATTCTACCACGTAAAAAAATCATCCAAATGCGTCCTTTGTGTCATAAGTATTCGGTTATTGCACTGAAATGCTTATAAAGCGCCTACGAGCAATTTTACTTCATTGCTCGTATTCCTTATATATCACTCTCTTACACTTTCGTCATTGTGACGTACCATCGGTGTCATCTGGTTACTTCTTGAAATTTGCATATGATTCTTGAAGATGTGTGTAGTGATTTTACAGGTGATATATCTATTTTAGAGTTCGATTTCCGCGTGACTCCGAATTATCCTTAATTTATGGACATGAGTGTATATGATGCTTTTAGTAGAACTGGGCACTCAAAATCATTTCATACGTTGATAGAAATTTTCAGGTTTTATGGTCCTTTTTATATATACTTCTTACATTTATTCGTATCATACCCCTTCATGTCATCAACTTAGTAGGCAGGAGTTACTTGTACTGGTAAAGCAAACACAAAGCTTTACCTATACTTCAAAATACACGGCATGAGCACTATATAGGATCGAATTATCGACTGTGTATAAACTGAAGGATCAAAAGTAGAATATTTTTAAGTCTTTGCTGGAAATGAATTCTGGAAATTTTTAAATTGCAGAGTATCGAATTAGATAGTACACTTATGAATTAGTATTAGTATCTTATCGAATTAGATAGTACACTTATATTCATTCAACCTTTGATACCATAGGACAAATCAGAATAAGCTGGAAAACGTAATGGTGTCTTGCCTATATTTACTGGCGCACAGGGGCCTTTCATAAATCTCGATTTTCATCATTTCTGTGAATGGCAATTCCCAGGTCCCTAAATTGCAAGATTTGAGAAGTAGAACCTATATCACGCTTTCAAGAATTATAAAATTCCTTGCTCCAAGAAAGAAACTGGGATTATGCTAATTGCTGTTATAAAAACTCAGTTAGAAAATTCCCAGATTTTAGTCCCAAACATAGTTCAGCGTCTCAAAGTAGGATGAATTTTAACTGTATATGTGCTGACTAGAGACTGAGGTCCCACTGATGACCGAGCAGTAATGTCGCTAAACACTGATAGCTCAAGCTGGATTCGATTCCAACGAAACATGTTGGCTGCATGAGCGTTTTTATGGTTTTCCTCATGTGTAATGTGAATAGACACAGTTTTCCCTTAGAAAGTTCTCCACGGTGGCAACCCTTTAGCTAATAGCCTTCCGTGTGATTTACCATAGTAATACACTCACGTTTGTGAAAATTGCAACACCAAGAAGGAATCGTCATAATTGAATGCAATTTAATACACAGTTGAGTGGTAGTGGTACAAATAAATGATTAAATGTTCAAAGCAAACAAACAAGAACAAGAGATCAGAATCAGTATTTTGTGTGGCCACCACGCGCCACAATAAGTGCTGCTACACGACGTGGCATGGAGTCAAACAAAGTTTGAATGTCTGACTGAGGAAGAGCATTCCATATCGTTTGTACGCGTACCCAAAGTTCGTCTGCAGACGCAACAGGACGAGGATCACGAGCAAGACGCCGACCAATGACATCCCACACATGTTCAATTGGCGACATATCCGGGGAACACGCAGGCCAAGGAAGAAGCTGTACCTGCTGCGCTGCAAAGAAGGATTTAACAATCCGAGCAGTATGAGGGCGGGCATTGTCCTGTTGAAATACAGCGCCTGGCAAGCTTTGAAGGAAGGGAACAGCTTCGGGCTGTAGAACTTCACGGATATACCGGTTGCTGTTCAGATTGCCCACAATTCGTAGCAATTGAGATCGTCTATGATATGCTATGGCGCCCCAGACCATAACTCCGGGTGTTCGTCCACTGTGGCGTTCGATAATGCACTCCGGAAGGTGGCGTTCACCGGCATAGCGTCTGACACGAATGCGGCCATCATGGTACCACAAATTAAAGCGGGATTCGTCAGAAAACACGACATGCTGCCAATCAGCACGCCAGTCTCTATGCTGATTGGCCCATTGTAGCCGCAGGCGGCGATGGTCGTGCGTTAGGGGGATCCTGTATAAAGGAGTCCGTGCGCGCAGTCCACACTGCAGCAGACGTCTACGAATTGATGAAGCACACAATGAAACACCTGTAGCTATTGACCACAGTGCTGCCAATTGTCTAGAGGAAGCTGTACGGTCCGTCCGCGCCATGCGGACCAGGTGTCTATCATCGCGAGCTGACGTCACATTTCGGGGTCCACTCCCGGATTTCCGAGTTGTCCGACACTCGTCCGTCCACTGCTTCCAAACGCGCATCACTGTGCTGCTGTTACGCTGCACACGAGAGGCTACTGCACGATACGACAATCCAGCTTCACGAAGGCCGATGATTCTCCCTCGTTCAAACTCTGTAAGTTGTTCAAATCTCGCTCTCTTTCGTCGACGAGGCATAAGTACAGATTGAGTTAACGTTTACCACTAACAGATAACCACTGATAACCATACACGCCTCGCTACAGCCGTCTATTTATTCGGATCCATCAGCCGTTCAGAGGGCGCTGCTCAGCATACGCATGCGCTACGGATTTGCAATTCTAATCATTTGCATATCATGCGCTACTTTGCATTTCCTGAAAATTTCAGCTCACTCGCGTAAGTCCTTCATGGTGTTGCAATTTTCACAAACGTGAGTGTATAAACCAAACCACGAGTTTACAGCCTCTGAACACTGATATTTCGTCCCGGTTTCAAATACCAGCAAACGAGCTCACTGCATAGGCCTCTTCGTGATTTTCACAACGCATAAAATAGACAAGAGCCAGGTTTCCCTTAGAACGTCCTCTATGGACACATTCCTTTCCTTAAGAAGACAAGGCTTTGCCATAATCAAGCCTACCAATGAAATTGCCCACGTAGCATTAAGAGAAAACTTATTTTTCTCACTATTTCTCTCCATAATTGCCAGAGTCTTAAAATTCTTCATTTGTGTGACAGTTTTATGTTCCTTTCATTCAATGCTATAAATATTTCCGTTTTAAAAGCTCTATAATGAAGTATTAATTCGTGTTCATAATAGCACTCATTTGTTACAAAAGATACCTAATTAAATAGAATATGAAATTAATGCTTTTCAAAACTTCTGTTTACGTTATCACAGTTCTTATTGATAGTAAACACCTAAGTATTAAGGGGAAAAGCAAACAAATTATTCAAATTGAATTTGTCATCTGAAAATACGAATTTGCATAATGGTTTCAACTGAGTTGTTATCTGGAAATTTTAATTTGCATAATGGATAGTGAAGTTCTCGGATCAATACGAAAGGGTTCGATAAAATAATTTCACAATGTTTTCTCCTAAACAATGGAACAAATAAAAATGCAAGCAAGATAATATGAAAGCTTTAAGGAAAATCAGCTGTAACCGCATATACAGTTAAGGGTTTGGTAGGCTTGATTATGGCAAAGCCTTGTCTTCTAAGGAAAGGAATGTTTCATAGAGGACTTTCTAAGGAAAACTGGCTCTTGTCCACTTTATGCGTGGTGAAAATCACGAAGAGGCCCATGCAGTGAGCTCGTTTGCTGGTATTTGAAACCGGGACGAAATATCAGTGTTCAGAGACTGTAGACCCGTGGTTTGGTTTATATTACTACGGCAAAGCACACGAAAGGCTATTAGCTAAAGGGTTGCCACCGTGGAGAACTTTCTAAGTGAAACTGTGTTTATCCACATTACACATGAAAAAAACCATAAAAACACTCATGGAGCCAACCTGTTTCGCTGGAATCGAACCCAGCTTGAGCTATCAGTATTTAGCGACATTACTGCTCGGTCATCGATGGGACCTTAGTCTCAAGTCAGCTCATATACAGTTAAAAATCATCCTACTTTAAGACGCTGAACTATGTTTGGGACTAAAATCTGGGAATTTTCTAACTGAGATTTTATAACAGCAATTAGCATAATCCCTGTTTCTTTCTTGGAGCAAGGAATTTCATGATTCTTGAAAGCGTGATATAGGTTCTACTTCTCAAATCTTTCAATTTAAGGACCTGGGCATTGCCATTCACAGAAATGATGAAATTCGAGATCTAAGAGAAACTCCGGTGCGCCAGTAAATATAGGCATGACACCATTACGTTTTACAGCTTATTCAGATTTGTCCTGTGATATCAAAGGTAGAAGGATATATAAGTATACTATCTAATTCGATGTCCAGCAATTTAAAAATTTCCAGAATTCATTTCCAACAGAGACTTAAAAATATTGTATTTTGGATCCTTCCGTTTATACTCAGTCGATAATTCGATACTGTATAGTGCTCATACACTGTATTTTGAAACATAGGTAATGCTTTGTGTTTGCTTTACTAGAACAAGTAACTCTTGCCTACTAAGTTTACGACATGAAGGGCTAGGATACGACTAAACGTAAGAAGAATATATAAAAAGTACCGTAAAATCTGAAAACTTCTATCAACATATGAAAAGATTTTGAGTGCAGAGTTCTACTAAAAGCATCATATATTTTGCAAATCCACAAAGTAATGATAGCTGGTTCCAAATGTGCCGAATACGAGAGTTGTTAGTCCATATATCACAGGATTAAATAGGTTAACCGATGCATTTTTCATGGAACTACTTGCTCCACTTTTATCCAAATTTAATAATTTAGATAAATTTCACGCGTGCTTTAATGGTTTCATATAATATATTTTGCAGTCACTAGAAACATTTTTGTGTGATTTTTTATTATATTTTCATAATTTTTGTCAAATCAAGCGAAATTTACGAATTTTCGAGCTGCAAAATATGAAGATGTGGGAAAAAATAATAATTATGAATTACCTTTTACTTTACCTTACTTTATTTTACTTTTTTATCGGAAAGGTTTCATTGGCCGAACTGCAATGCATCGTCCTCGCATTGTTATTAATTCATGAAAGACGCACAGCATCTCTTTCATCATTCTCAAAAATGTTTTTCTGTACAGAACCAAAAATGTTTTCTCTTGAGTAGAAATAATAATCCGGGAATAGTTCGGTTAGATACAGAAAAATTCACTTGAAAAGGATCTGAATGTCCTGTTGTCCATACATTGTGCTTTTTCTCAAGTTTTTGTTAGCACTGTTTTATATTGATTTTGTTGGTTTTTTTATATGATGACGCTTTATCTTCATTTAAATGTAAATACTTACAGGGTAACTGAATTAATCTAGGTCGAAACCCTGAGGTGAGGTAATTGATTTCTGCCTATAACAACTAGAGCAAATATTGATTTTGAGCTACTAATAATTTTGCACAAGATAACTACATCAAATTTTTGTATCTAGTCTATACTAAAACCATTTCATCACAGTAAGCACACTATAGATAACTACGAAAGATAAAGCATGCCTTCTAACGCAATTGGACCATAATTTCGTTATACAAGAAAAAAAACCTGCGAAAACTTTATTCTCTGCGAACGGAATTCGAAGCAAATTACCAGCGTTTTCGGGCTTTAGCTGCTCAGGAACGTGTCCTTTATAACCTAAACTAAAAAGAAAGTATTTGTTAGTAATATTATATTCTATAGAATATGTGGTTATAAATTTTAATCTCATTTATTTAAAAATCTCGAAATTATCAAACCCCAAAATTAATAAGGAATTCACAGTTATAAAATGTTTAGGCCAGACGTGAAGCAAGATTGAATCCGGAAATGCTTTCTCATTTTCATTACATCTATGCATTTTTGATCTCTTTTAAAATAACGAACCTTCAAAGCACAGCTAGATTTTCGAAAATATAAAAAAAGAAATTAAAAAAAATAATAGATTAGCTCTACAAATAGCCCTTTTATTCGAACACAAAATTAGCCATCACCCAACTTGGGTTTACACAAGCCTAGCACTTCTGGCTTAACGAAAATGGGTAATGTTGAACTAATTGAAATGTGATAGATTAGCCTAATGGCGCAGAAAAGCTCTGGTTTGTCGAAAAACAGGCGAGACAAGCCAAGTGGCTAGAAGCACTCAACACCACAGAAAGAAATCGCTAATAAATCACGCCGCAATGTGGCCTGAAGTAGGCAGACACGCTGTAACTTTCGAACTAACTTCCAAAACTCTTGCTTAAACAACACTTCTTTCTACCTTAATATGAATAAATGTTCGCTATCTCATTTACATTCTGGCACGAAAAGCGTGGGTGAAAAGAGAGTGATAGGAAAGTCTTTCAACTTAAAATTAGCTATTATTAAAAACAAATAAATAAACCTCACAAGCTAAATAAAAACGTCATGAGTATCGTCCTTAAAAATCTGCTTTTTCCAAAATCTCCGGCTCCATGAACTGGAATAAAATTTATAAATATATATATATATCCTTTTCATTACTACACGTCATGTTTAGATAGCTTTCTTTACTTTTTCCACCTTCAAAAGTATTCTGAAAGATCTAAAAACCTTCGAAACCTTCAATACATTAAAAGAAATCTTTAAATTGAAGCCAGAACAATTCTTTCGTCTCTTCTGTTATCTGATCCTAGAGACTGACTGACAGCGATTAAAAGGGATTATTTTACTTTTTAGTGAGTATTACAGGCAGATGAAAATAATCTTTTAAAAGCCAGCCCTCGTGGATTAACGAACAAAAACCGGATAGACATTAAGAACGTTAAAAGAAGATTTTGCAGGCATGAAATTCACACAAATATTTACTCGAAAGATCAGTTGTTGAGAAATGAAGAGACATTTTCGTGTTTTAATGCTAGTTACACAGCGCTCGGAAGTTTCTCCCGAGAACATAAAACATGTTGGCGATAGAAGTTCATAAATTCTAAATCTTAGAGCAAATGTATCTGAAGTGAGTTGCCAGTAAGATATACTCCACAATAATTTTTTCATGAGTATACGTATGTAATCCATAATGCATGTAGCGTAAGTATAGTTTGAACATGTGCATGCATTTTTACTATTCGGACGAGATTTATAACGGAAATTTAAACACATTTTCGTTAGGTAAGCCATTTTACTTTTGAAAACGGGCATGTAACATAATTTATAATCTTAAATTAAGGGATTATTTCTTTTCCTTATCGCATGCCTTAGTGTTGTAATTGGAAGAACATCCAACTAGCATTCGGAAGGCTGCGTATTTCACATCATTCGCATAACTCAGTGACGTACGTCTACTCTAAAATTTGCATAAATTTCTGACCACTCCTTCTTGGTGTTGCAATTTCAATGTCGAGCAGTGTATGTGCAAACGGGTTTCTTGCATTTTTCAAATACAAACAAGAGAATCTGATCTAAATTAAGAATTAACGCTTGTGTTGCTTGCATTTATTGATTTGCTGAAGCATATTTCACTAGTAAATGAACGAGGATCGAAGACCTCGAAACCAGGCTTCTAATCCAACACATGTATCTGTATTCTGTAAGTTGTTTTTATTTTTGCTAGGAAAACTATAGTAATTAAAATTTATTTTTAACAGAAAAAAATCAAATGTGGCTTGTAACAAAAATTGCCCAAACAGCAAATTTTTCTTTGCTTACTATCCCCCCTCCACCGATTTATTGCAGATAATGTAGAAATTTATTTATATTTACTACTAAGTAACTTGTAGCTGCTTTTGCGTTATTTTGTCTGTCTTTTTATTTTTTAAAAAAAAGATACATAGTTGTAAGGAACTTTCTCTTTACTTACTGCGAGCTCTCTTGTAATTTGAAAGCACGTTCGGCTAGAATCGAAAGGACCGAAGTTCGAATCCCAGGAGGACATTACTCATATTTTATGTTTCCTTCTTCGTAATAAATTTGATGACGCTACATCAACGTTTCTCAGCGCCTCATGTATTTGCGACCCAATTTTCAATCACAATTTTCTCCGTAGACTCCCCCTAACACAATAACAATGTATAGAATAATAATGTAGTTTGAGTGTTTTGAAGCTAAAGCTATACAGAGACGTTAACTAAAAACCTTGCAAATTACTAAAAATAAGTAAATTTATAAATATTTGACAGCACTTATGCTCTACATTGACAGTACCAAAATCGATGCCTATCTGTTACTTCTTTCTTACGTCCACCATAGTGGATATTCTCGCTGCTTTGCGAGAAGTTCTGATTTGTCCCGAACGTTCTGGGATGTCTGAGAGAACTCCATGCAAACGTGTATAAGTGCTACACCTCGCTCAATTCCAGGCAGTCTCAGTCGAATCAATCCTTCTATCGCTATCGAATCCATCGTGATTGTGTAAGTTGTTATTTGAAATTCACGGTAGTAAATATTCACGGCAATAGATTTATAAAGAATCTTGAATAAGTTTTTAAGGAGGACGTAAACGAGCATTATACGATATTGAAGCATCAACAAATGCGTAGACGAACATGGTTCCGAAAATAAAATCAAAACATATTTTCAAGAATATTTAAACATTGGGTTTACCAGTGCTGATGTAAATGAAGAAGAAAGGCCCTGCGTATCATTTTCTCCCAAAGGTTGATATCCAACGACATTTGGAAACTCTTCATAGTGAATACGAATGATTATCTATTGCTGTCTCAAGAATAGGTAAGTAAAATTAAATACTTAATATTCTCAAGAATACTTAAATTTTGGGATTACCAGTGATGAAGTAAATGAAGAAGAAAGGTCCTGTGTATCATTTGCTCAATAAGATAGATAGCGAACGACATTTGGAAACTCTTCATAGTGAAAACATTAACAAACCCCAAGAATTCTTTGAATTAAAATCAAAAGAAAAGCAAAAACAATTTTTTAAAAAAACTTTTTCTGACAGTGAAAACATTTTCCTTGCCTCTCACAAAGTTTCATATAAAATATCCAGATATAAAATGCCTCACACCACTGGTGAAGAGCTAATTTTGTTAGCTGCAAATAGATGATAGAAACCTATCTAGAGATATGTTTCCCCAAAAACTGCAGTTCAAACCTCTGTCTAATGATACTGTTACCGCCTAAGTGGTGATATAGCATTAGCTTTTCGGGAAGTTGCGTCATAAATTATTTTCAGTTCAGCTTGATAAGACAACAGACAGTAATAAAGATGCTCATTTCACTACCTGCTCTCAGTTTTGTGATGGTATGTCAGCACTATAAGAATTGCTTTACTGCAAACTCAAAGCAACAGCACTCTCATTATTTTCTATTTTAAAAGAATTTATAAACAAGGAAAACATAGAGTGCATATCTCGAAAATTACGTCGGAATGGGCACTGATGGTTCTCGTTCACTGTCTGGAAGATTTTAAAGTATACAAGCACTTGCGAAACAAAAATCTCCACAATGTGTCTGGAGACGCTGCATGATCCACAGAGAAGTTCTGGTTTCCAAAGAAATAAGTCTTTGTCTCTACTAACGACGGATATAATCGATGAGAAAATTAAATAAAAATGAGACCTTTAAAGACGACACTTCAAAAATCTTTTTTGCACTTTGTAAAGACATGAGCGCAATGCATTCAGATTTACTATTACATTGCGAGGCAAGATGGTTATCCCGTGGGATATTTTTGAAATCGCCATTTTTCTTAAAAAGGAACACCAATCGGAAGCCGAGACGTTTCGATGTGATGAAACTGAGCTATTTGATTGACATATTCGAGACATTAAATACCTTGAATCTTCAACTTCAAGAAGTAAATACACATATGTTGAAAACGAGTGATAAAGTTAATGCTTTTGGTAGAAAAATGGAATTGTGGAGATGAAATCTAAAACAAAGAAACCTAGACATATTTGCAAATGTAGATGAATATATTAGAACTTACAAGATTGAAGAACTAACTACACGTGAAAATTTTTTTTGTAACTACTGAAAATTATTCATCCATGCTGGTAAAGGTGTTTAAAATGTATTTTCTTGCTGATGAGAACGTGGTAGCAACTTACGAGTGGGTTAGGGATCCATTTCAAGTTACTCCATAAGGTATCTGAATTGCCCAAGAAATCTTCATCGACTCCATGGAAATTAGAGAAGTCAAAAGGCAATTTAGTAATAAATCACTCTTTGAATTTTGGGAAGATTTGGATGATGACTTTTTCTGCGCTGGAAAGAAGAGCATTTCGTATACTCTTACCATTTTCAACATCCTACCTTTACAAAACCGGTTTTTCTGCGGAGGCAGCTTTGAAGACAAAATATACACTGGTGTGCAAAAATTAAGGACGAGACGGTTTTTTCAATATAACTTTGTACAAAAGCTTTCCAAATCAACACATTTAATACCGTAAGATCCCCAATACATAAGGACACGAGTAATGTAAGCAACATTTACTAAAAGAGAAATCAGAGGGATAAAAAGAAGCTTTATTGAAAAAGTAGCATGGAAGGCAATGCGACTGAAGGCCGAAACATCCCTGTGATGGGTGTCCAGCAAGAAACATCCGGTCTTTAATAGGGATATGATCTCCCCTGACTGCTAGGCAGGTTTCACATCATTTGTGCATGCTGGATATGTGGTTGTTAATGAGCTGTTGAGACACTGCTGCTCGTTCCTCTTGTAGCATCAATCGCAGTTTCGGAATCGTTACTGGCGATAAGTTACGTGCTGCCACGGGTCTCCCTAGTCTCCCTAGTACGTTCCGTACATGCTTTAGATCCAGAGACCTTGCCGACCAATCCATGTGTTCAATATCTTCACTCTCCAACAGCTCTTCGACAGTAACTGTGCGATGAGGTGAAGCACTGTCGTCTATGAAGAGGAACTGAGGACCCATAGCCTTTGTGAAAAGAGGCATGTAAGGAAGAAGAACCGCGTTACAATAGCAGTCCCAGGTGACGAACCTCCTTGGGAGATATGAAGGTCGGTCCGGCTACCAAGCATTATGTCTGCTCGAACGAGAACTCCGCGACCTCCAAAACAGTCCCTTTTGATGATGTTGAAGGGGTTATTGCGTGTTCCCCGCTCTGTCCAGATGTGTATGTGTCTAGAATCGCAACTCAGACTAAATCTGCTCTCATCTGTAAAGAGTACTCGTCCCCATTCATTGTCTCTCCAATTCCGGTGTTCCCGGCACCACAGAGAACGCCTTCTCCGATGGGCAGGCGTTAGAGGTACACACCGTACAGGGCGTCGTGCAAACAGACCACCACCGTGCAGTCTTCTGGCCACGGTAAAACGCGATATCGGTCGTCCAGTCGCCTGTGTCGTGTGTCTAGCGATTTCTCCCGCTGTCTGCCGCCTGTTTCTTCTGGCCTGTAAGGCAATATACCGGTCATCTGCGGGTGTGGTTCCTCGTGGACGACCACTACTAAACCCCCGGATAGCTGTTCCTGTAGTTTGAAATTGTCTCCAAAGTCGTGAAATGATGCTGTGAGCAATTCCGAACTCTGCAGCCACACTTGTCACACTGCGGCCTTCCTCCAACTTCCCAATGATTTGACCTCGGGTAAAAGCATCCAGATGTCGTCTAACAGATTGATTATTCGCCATTTCTCGCTGAGGCAGCAACTCGGTGTGATTTTAACTGCTATACGGCGTGCAATTTCTTTGCCAGAAATACTGATCTTACACCGACAACATGCTTTATACTACTCAGACACTCCCCCATTACGTCTACCTGCATATCTGCGCATGTGCTACCGTACATCACCTTACTTAATCTCCTGATTGGTCTTTCTGTCCGCTCTGCTAATTTTTCGACTTCGTCCTTAATTTTTGCACACCAGTGTACATATAAGCTAAATCCAGAAAAAGAACTCAGAGTGTGTATGTCTATTGTCAAACCGTCCTTTTCCGAAACTTTGCATTACAAGACGGTCCCAAGGGAGACACTAATAATTATTATACTTGTTTTTAATTTAACATTGATAAGTTAATTATCAAATACATTGTTCAGTAGTGGTACAAACCTCTTTACAAGTGGTACAAACCTCTTTATAAGTGCATCATATCAATGTAAATGTCTATTTTGTTTTTATTTTGTCAGAATACATTTTGTTTTTCTTTCCTTTCAGTAAATTAATAAATTTTTTTAATAATATTTTTTTCGATTTTCTTTTTCGTCTTATTTAGTGTTATCACTTCATTAAAAGGCTCCCCATATAACGTGAATTACTGCTCTACATATTTATAAAATACGTTGTTAAAGGTACAATGCGAAATTATGACGTGAATTGTATGTTTTTATTTGTTTATTTGCTTATCTTTCTAAGCGTGATTTGGGTGCAAAGTTATTTACGAGCATTGGAAAGGGTATTTATTACAAAAGATTTCAGTGTGTAAAGTTCTTAGATTGGTGGCATTGATGAAATAGGATCCCACCACAAAAAGTTTGTTTTCGAAAAATTTTATGAAACGTAAAAAAACACTCCACTGACCTTCTTAATTTTCCTTTATATTTTGCAAATGTTGATGCGATTTGCGATGATGAACCTGGTATATTTCACAATTTCCTATAAACGAAAAAGAAGAGCGTTTATTTTGTTTTGCCAAGAATGAATCTTTATGGCATCTTCTCGAACTGCAATCTCCTATTTTTAGCAATAAAAAAGCAAACATGTCTATATTAGTTTTTAATAAAAATTCCGAATTCAGAATAGAAACGAAACTTACCTTAAGCTGAAATAAAAAAGAAAAAAATATACAGTTCAATTTTATTTTTGTTGAGTAAGCAAAAATACTTTCATGCACATTTTTGCGGCTAATACGTATATAACATAAGGCCCACCAGCGGCCGAGCGGTAAACGCCACTGAGTACTGGTAGTTGGGCCGGGGCTCGAGTCCCGGCAAACGGGCTGGCTGCATGGGAGTATTCCGGGTTTTCCCCATATGTAAACGTGGATACGAACCAGTTTCCCTTAAAAAGACCTCCATGGGACATCTTTCCCTTTCCGTGTAGTGCCTAAGGGCGAAGCACGTAATAATTAAAAATATATAACATAAAATAATAGATATAGCCCTCACAACTTCGGTTGTTTTAAGAGTTTCGGGCACACATGCAATTATATATCGTGTTACGCATTTTGTACATATATAAATGATTATATAAAAATTATAGGTGAAATATAATTTTAATAATATTTTTTGCATAATGTAGCATGAAGTACCTGAATGAGCTGATGCTTTGCCAGAAAAATAATATAACTGGGGCAAATCAATTTGACGTTGAATAAATGGCTAGCTCTCTAAATTGGAGAGATATCACCAAGCTGCGGATGGTTTTCATGACTGATTTTTGTCGGCAACAATTTAGTGAAATTTTGGTCTTGTCTCTCCATAACTGTAACTGGTACTGGGAGGGAATTGTAACTGATAGCTATAAGTAACTATAACCGTATCCGGTCCTTAAATGACGTCCCTAAATTAATTTCGGGAACTAGAAGGTACTAGAGATTTCTCAGCGGCCGAGGAAAAATAATATAAGACAGTACACAGCATCAGTTTCGCAGTTGTTTTTTAGTTCGGCATGAGCTCGGAGTATTCAGAGATCTGAAACTCAGAACACTTTAACATTTGCGACAATCCTGGCGTATCCTCAGCTCGACGAACCACCTATTCTCGACACGGATGAGAGCAATGAGAGTGTCGGTGCTGTTTTGTTCCAAGAAATAAACGGTCAAGAACGTGTTGTGGCATACTGGAGCATGTACCTGTCTAAACCGGAGAGGAATTACTGTGTCATCAGGAAAGTGCTCGCCATAGTTAAAACCACAGAACATTTCCATAATTATCTCTTAGGCAGAAAATCTTGCTGCGCACAAATCATGCATCGTTGACCTGGCTTTTAAATTTCAAGAGCCCCGAAGGCCAAATAACCAGATGGTTATGGAGACTATCCATCTGGCTAAAGAATATCGAATCACTATCCGTCAGCGGAAGCGATCATCACGTTAAAATGCCGACGCCCTATCTAGAAGACCCTGCCCAGAAACCTGCCGATATAGTTCCAGAGGCGTAGAGAAATACGAGCTGCTTAATAAGGTGGTACGGCAAGTTATGAATTTAACATCGTCTGACCTAGAGCCATTGAGTGATCAAGAAGTCAGGAAACACACGTTGGAAAACGGCTATATTAAATTCATAACTGAATGGAATCTTCAAATACACTGGTGTGCAAAACTTAAGCAACAGCAGGGTTTTTTTGCCATAACTCCACGAGAAATCAACTGAGAGACATGAAATGCAGAAATGAGGGAGAGTATTATGTACGTAAAGGATGACGAAAGCATCGGAGCTGAAAAAGGGATACAATGCATACGGTATGGATTCAAACAAAAGCAAGCTTTATTGAACGCATAGTAGCGTGACTCATGATTGTCTATCCAAAAGGAAGGACAACAAGCAGATGTTCCTTAATATGGGATATGCCCTCCCCTCACAGCAATGGTTGCTTAGCACCGTCTCCGCATACCCAGAACCAGCTGATGTAACATTTCTTGCGGTAGGAGTGCCCATTCCTCAATCAGCATCTGTCTGAGTTGTTGGGTGTTCTCCGGAGGATGTAAGCGTGCTGCAGCGCGTCTCCCCAAAGCATCCCACACATGTTCCATGGGATTTAAATCTGGGGAGTATGCTGGCCAATCCATTCGAGTGATATCTTCCCTTTCCAGTAGCTCCTCAACGGCAAGAGTCCGATGTGGCCGTGCATTGTCATCCATAAAAATTAAGCCAATGCCTCCTTTGAACAGACTCACATGGGGAAGGAGTACCTCGTCACAATAGCGATCTCCGATTACAGACCCTCTGTCGAAAACGTTGAGCTCAGTTCGCCCGTTCAGCATGATGCCTCCCCAGACAAGAACTCCAGGACCACCGTTACGGTGTCTTTCCTTGATGTTACTGTGATAAAACCGGGTCTCGACCTCTCTCCAAATCAAAACGCGTTGAGAATCGCTTCTGGTACTGAACCGACTCTCATCCGTAAAGAGGACACGACTCCATTGATCAGTTTTCTAGGTTTTGTGCTCTCTGCACCACTGTAAACGGTGGCGTCGGTGGCCAACTTTCAACGGGAGGCAGCGTTCAAAACGGCGGACGAATAGGCCCCCTTTGTGAAGCCGTCTGGCCACAATAAACCGCGACACTTGTCGCGCCGTTGCTGTACAGAGTTGCTGAGCAATGGCGCTTGCTGACTGCTGTCGGCCTATTTTCGCCTACAGGATGATATATCGATCATCCCCTGAAGATGTCAGCCTCAGGCGGCCACCACCAACCTTTCTAACAGCTGTACCTGTGGTTTGGAACGCTTTCCAAGCACGCGAAACGACACTTTTGTTGATTCAGAACTCTGCAGCTACACTGTTGATAGTACGCCCCTCCTCCAGCTTTCCGATCATTCTTCCTCATGTGGAGTCATCCAGGTGCTTTCTTCTAGCCATATTTCACGAAATGACTCACTGGCACTTGCAGCGAATATGTTGAATTGCGTCTCCGTCCTTCTTTTATTCTACTGTTGAGCTGCGCGCACCGACATCACGCGTTTTGAGTACGCTCACGTCGCCTCTGACGTTCCGTTCCTGATATTTGCATACGCATGACGTTTCTACTGACTTACGTGTTCATTGTACTAATCTTCAGACCTCTTTTCTGCAATTTCATGGCTATCCGCTAAATGTTTACATTGTTACAAGTTTTGCACAACAGTATAATAAACCTCCCTGGCAGAGATTTCGATCTATATTCTTAAGAGAAATCAGTATTCGATTCTCTGGAACTCACTGCATATCCGAAACGGTGTCCTGTACTGGGAGTTCGAATCAAATGATGAAAAAGCATTTCGATGACAGCTGATACTCCCAAGATCCCCAATTCAGGACGTCCTTAAAGAATTACATAGCCGTCCAACAGAATGCCTCTTTGGGATAATGAGGACTCATAGAGTTAGAGAGCACTTATACTTGAGTAATGCATGTGCAAGAACAATGGTCGTGTCACTCTTACGATGTCTTTGCGGGCCGAAAAGGACCGAAGAAATGCAGCCGAGGGAAGCTGGAACGTTACATTGTAGAAGTACTTTTAGAATGATTGGCCTTCTACATCCTGGGACTTCTGCCCGAACCACTGATGGCTACAAATACATTCTCGTTGTAATATTGATTGCTTCATTATGTAACCTGGTGTGTATTATATCCCTAATCAACAGGCTGTCACGGCAGCATAGGTAATACAGCTTTGAATTTCCAGGTTTGGAGTACCTCTTCAGTTACATTCCGATCATGGAAAGAATTTTACATCGGCTGCAATTAAAGAATCTACAAGCTACTTGGTATCCAAAAACCCCAAACAACACCTTTACATCCCCAGTCTGACGGCATGATAGAAAGGTTTAATCGAACCATCCTTAATAAACTCTCCCTGATGGCTTACAGAAATCAATTGGACAGGGACCAGAAGCTGCCTCTGTTCTTACTGACATAACACAGTTCTGTTCACAGACTACTGGTGATTCCATTCGAAATGCTCTTCGGTCGTCACCTTCGTCTGCCTAGTTATCTCTTGCTTGGTAGACCTTTCGGGTGCACCTTCATCGCCTGAGGAGCATATTCAAGATTTCTAGACATGGTTTGAAGTTACGCACAATTTTGCACAGGACCGTGTCAGCTTGGTGACTGAGAAAACAAAGACCCAATATCACATGTGAGCTACAGGACGTCGATTCAGGGGAAGTGATAAGGTGTAGTCCGATTCGACGGAAAGCACCCCTGTTCTAAACCGCAGTCACCCTGGGATGGCCCTTACACAGTCCTAAATAGGCTGTACAACGTCGTAGTTCGGATCCATACGTCATCAATTTCTAAGTCTAAAGTCGTTCATTACATCAGTCTAGCCTCTTACTCTGACGGTAGTATGTAATCTTCATAATGTATATAATGTGAATATCAGTCATTATCATTATCTTATTTTTATATAAATTTGTAAATTTATGTATTTATTTATCGATTTAGTTTTTAGTTTGTTTTATGCTATTCATTGAAATTTCTGTTTTACCGTTGCGATTTTCCTTAGTTGTAAATATGGCTTCCTGTTTAGGGAGTTTGGTAGAAAAGCTCTAGTAGTCGCCAAGAATGGTGACCATTTGGCGACATTTTGGTCCGGTCCGTTTGTAACCGCAATTAGATTTTGTCTTTCTATAAATGTAATGGATCCCTATAAGTAACTAGAACCGTATCCGGCCCTCATATACCTTCCAGTAATTTCGAGAAGTGGAAGATACTAGCGATTTCTCGGCGACCGGGGGAAAACTATGTAACACCGAGAAAGCATCAGTTTTTCAGTTGTTGTTTAGTTCAGCGTGACTTCGGAGTGTTGAGAAATCTCCGTAGGAGCTTCGCCTATTTAGATGCGTGTTCTGTTTAAAGTTCTTAGTAGTTTAAAGTCTAGCGACTGATTGTGCTGTGTGATACTGAGAAGAGCTGTACTAGTATTTTTGTGGAAAGTTTCAGAACCGCGAAATTTGTTCAAAATGGAGTAAGGTGCCAAGTTTGATGCAACGTTATCGCCCTGATAAAGCAGCAGCAAGCTTCAGGATAATCATTTTCAATGACAACGCTGTGTGTCTCTTTACAAACATTTTAAAACACAGACAACATGAAATCACATAGACAAATTATGAGTGAAACAGAGGTAGAGTTAGTCTTAAGCAGAATGGAGTAATGCTAAGAGGCAAAGAGTCTCCGAAAGACAGTTACCTGATGTTTTTATGGAAGAAGAGTCTTTATCTAAACAATAACATCTCCGCATCTTCTATTCCTATTCACTTTTCATTTATGCCGTCACTCCCTTTCATAAGCGAACAGTCAAATTTTCATCTAGTTTATCAATTTAATACTGTGTTTATTTTTTATGTCTCAGACTTAATGATTTCTAACAGTTTTCTCGCAAACCGAAGTTTCACTGTGCATTGCTTTAAACGGTCCCTGTAAATCTTTACAGAATTTAGGCAAAATCAGTGGGTTTGAAGGTTCTGTGCTTTTCATGTCAATAACGAAGTGGAGGAAAAACTTTCTTCTCAGCCCTCTGAATTTAACAGATAAAGATATTACACTAAAAACTAGAAACCGCACTTAGATTTCCATCTAACTACGCTTATGCTTTTGTTTGTGCTTACCCTTTTAGCTCGCTTAGTATTACTTTCAATAGCTATGAACAATTAAAGACAGTTTTGAGACACAATTACTTTTATGAATGAAGGACATGTTTATGTATGCTAATTTGCTCACATAAGCTAAGAATACAGATTTTATCACACATAACGATCGTACTTATAATTTAGACTTCTAATTCAAGAAACCACCCACCAGCGGTGAAGCGATAAAGACGCTGAACATTAGTAGTTCTGACCTGGGCTCGAATCCACGCGAGAGGGCAGGCTGCATGGGCATTTCTAGTGGTTTTCCCAATAAGTAATATGTAAACGAGCCAGTTTCTCTTAAAAAGTCCTCCACGAAGGTTGTAAAGACCTTATTTTATTGTAACACATTATTTTTAGTTCCCAAAATATTCCTTTCCCTTCTTATTCCAGTGTCCTGAAAGAATGTACATTTTAATGACGTATTATGCAAATCTAAGTGATTACGGAATCAGTATGCAAGCAACAGTTTTAAGAGTTCGTTAGTAGTAGTAATAGGAGAGTTAGTTCCGAATTGATGTCGCGAGTATTAAATAGCTTTATACGTGAATAATTGGTGTTAGTCACCCTCTTCAGATTATATTGATACCGTATGTTCGGCTTTTCTGTGTGCAGCCGATTTAGAGGTGTAGATAATTAAGTATCCAGGCGAGTAGCCCATCTTACTTATTTTGATTTTACATTTTTATTTTCTGTTCTAGTTACTTAGCCACAAATAGTCGTAATTATGAGCACCGAGTGAGCGCAATCTTTGTTTATTTTAAATAAAAAGGTTATTTAAACCTTCTTCTGCAGTATTTGTGTAAGGTATTTCTCCCGCCTTCTTGACATGCCTTCATGGTGTAGTAGTCAGCACTCTCGGCGCGTGTTCGAGAGATCCGTGGTTCGAATACCAGCGAGGGCATTGCTCATTTTTTACATTTCCTGCTTCTAAATAACCTAATATCTCTACAGTGGCCCCCGAACTTTAAAAGGTGGTAGATGGTGATTCTCCACCACCAGGATTTTGCAACTCGGCCCCCTAATCCCCAGTCGCGATTTAAAAGGAGAGTATATAAGGTATTGCTCCTGCCTTCTTGGGATGCCTTCGCGGTGTAGTGGTCAGCACGCTCGACGCGTATTCGAGGGGTCCGTGGTTCGTATCCTGGCGAGGGAATTGCTTATTTGTCTCCTCTTCTGCTAAAAAAATACCCAAGTGGTGCCCGAAATAAAACAGACAC
The DNA here is from genome assembly GCA_000611955.2 of Stegodyphus mimosarum. Taxonomy (NCBI): domain Eukaryota; kingdom Metazoa; phylum Arthropoda; class Arachnida; order Araneae; family Eresidae; genus Stegodyphus; species Stegodyphus mimosarum. Next base: position 231,849 of record KK115898.1, on the reverse strand, counting down.
TACAGTTGCGCCCGAAATAAAAGGTAGTGGATAATGATTCTCCACAACCAAGATCCGAGATGTCGCTGGTTCGAGTCCCGGCGAGGGCATTGCTCATTTTTCATCTCTTCTGCTATCAATAAATACCTAATGTCTGTACAATGACGCCCGAAATAAAAAAGGTGTTGGTTGATTATTCCACCACATTTTTATGGCATTGCTCAATTTTTATCTTTTCTGCTTTCAAGAAATATCTAGTGTCTCTACAGTAGCGCCCAACCTGAAAAAAGTCGTGGATGATGATAGCACCATCTTTTTTACGGCATTGCTCATTTTTCACACCTCCTGCTTCTAAATAACCTAATATCTCTACACCTGTTCTTTAAAGACAGGGTGAGAATTCACTACTCAGTCTTTTTTTCAGTAGAGTCTATCCTTGGATGATCCCGAAAAGAACAAAGGGACTCTAAAAGTTATCCCTCTCCTTAAGCGGATAGCCCTAGTATGCTTGGCCATATTTAATTAAACCAAACCAAGCAAAAAACACCAAAAAGGATAACTTTAATTTATAAAGCAATGCTTTAACCTTTTATTCATTTTTGAAACTATATCTTAAGAACAAACAGACATGTGCAGATATAAGTGAGTCGGAACACCAGAATTTCACCATAAAACTGTATAGGTACCGTCCCACTATGCATTTCCCTTAACTGTGCAGCTACGTTTCAGTTTTCAGGATGAATACCCCGGAGTATTCTTCCGAAGGTCTCCCATCCCTCTTCCCACACAAGCCACTTGAAAGAGCTTCGACTTTCCGTGTATTTTAAACACAAGCTTGCCACAAAAATCACTCTACACTTAACAAACACCTGTGCGTTCTACGGGATTCGAACCCTGGCCTTTCAGTACGGTAGCCAGGGTCACTAACCACTATGCCGTCTGAGCAGTTAAAGACTTGATATTGCATATATCCTATTACCATTTTTACACCTACAGATTCAAACGTTTTGAAGATTCGTAATTCATTCCAAGTTATGTAAATTAAATCTAACTTTATAGGCCAACAACAAAAGACCCATATCTTGTCAAAAAATCAAACCTTAACCCTCTCTGTCTATGAATAAAGCTTTCATCGAGGAGCGTTTGAGGCATTTATTGATACATTTTCATAATTCTAAGAGGAAAGGTATTTTAAATTAGATCACACTTATGAAATTAGCCAGTATTGGTTTGGAATGAGCATCGTCATTTACGAAATGCTGAGTGAGCAAGGTATAAGAAAGACTTGTCGATTTATTTGTATTCATAGTTAGCATTCATGATGAATTTAAAATACGTTGGCTTCAAGCTAATCGTAAATTCTACTTATATCATATACAGCAACTCTGTTTTCTTTCTCCAAGAATTCCAGTGATTAAAAAAATAAAAATATAAATAAATAAAACAGAAGTCTTTTATGGAAAGAGATAATGTTTATTTTGGATACCCATGCTCAGTTTTTTTTAGACTACTGCTCGAAAAGTAGCGACCATCCCCTCAATTTCTAAAGCGTTTACCATAAAATACGAAGTCGAATGCCATCTGTTCCAAAATAGAACAAAATTCACCTCACAAATCGTTGTTTTATAGATTGCAACTTCTCTCAAAAATTCTTCTCCTATTTATTTTCTTTTCGGAGAGAGAGTGCAGGCGGCTCAAAGATTAGGTTCCTTGATTTTTCACAGCCACGCTCTCCACATTTCGACACGTTCCAAGACTATGAATAAAAAAAAATATGAATAAAATGCCAAATAAAATAAATCGCAGATCTTTGAAAGAGCACTTAACTAGTACTTTACTTTTGATTTGATTGGCGCCAAGTGGCAAACAGATTTTTGCACTTGTTGCCACTCGGTTCCAGCCAATAGGGTTTCAGGAAAAAATGTCGCTTCCCATTCCCGTTCGCGAAAGTTTTCTTTAATGCTCTTTGTTCCGTGACTCAAACAGTTTCTTAATGGATCGACGGAATCAAATGAATAACAGAATTCTCCAAAAATTCTTAAAGAAATATAATTGTAATGGTTGCATACAGCCTTTTTATTCGTCAATTTTACTCGAGGTAAATATATTCATAGACTCTCTCCCTTGTGCATAGAGGTGAGTTTTAAAGATGATTTTTTGACTTTATCTCTCTTTCTTAATTATATTATCTTAATTATATACTTTTGTTTACTCCTTGCAATTTTTTAATTGACTATGTACGAGCTGTTTATTCAAGAACAGGGACATTTCGTGGAGGACTGTTTAAGGGAATCTTTTTGGTATCCATGTTAGCCATGAAAGAGAACCTCGAAAAGAGCCTATGCAACCACCCATTTCATAATACACTCACTTCCAAAAGTTAAGCACGAAGATGAAAAATGCAAAAAAAATCAACAAATACTGCTTTGAATGACACAACATTCGGCAGAAAAGTTGCATACATATTTGTGCATATAACTAAATCAATAATTATATACAGAAATGAAAACAATATTAAATTTTTGTAAGTTATCAGATAATATGACATACTGGAGACTTAAACAGAATTATATATAAAGTGAAAATAAACAGCATAAAATGGAAAAAAAAGGGCATTAATAGGGTATGTGACCCCCCTCATCTGTATACAATTTTTACACCTTGTGACCATGCTTTCAATTAGGTGGTCAACCACCGCAGAATTAAGCAATCGCCATCCTACTTGTAGAGCAGTTTCCAGCTCAATAAGAGGGGCTGGAGGTGGGAAACGTGAAGATGCAGCACGGCCGAGAGCATCCCAAAGATTTTCAATGGGATTAAGGTCGGGCGAATATGCTGGCCACGCCTTACGTGCAATCCCTTCACTCTCCAGGTAGTCATCGACGATGTCAGCTCTATGGGGACGTGCTTTATTGTCCATTAAAGCAAAAGTAAAGCCAACTGCTGCAGCGTACAATCTCACAATGGGTTCTAGGACTTCCTCTCGATACCGGACAGCCGTCAAAGAATCACGTTTAAAGATGTGCAGATCGGTGCGATATCCTAATGAAATCCCTGCCCATACCATACTCGGAATGCGTGATGTTCGGTGATGTTTTGAGACTGATTGCGTGTTCGTTGTTCACGCCATATCCTTATACGCTTGTCATCTGGCTCCAGAGCAAATCTTGACTAATCAGTAAACATGACATTGCCCCAGTCAGACTCATTCCAATTGACATGTTCCCGGCACCACTCTTGATTGAACGGATAGAGAAACATAAACTCGAGGTACCCGGTCGTACAGTCCACTCATATGAATTCTTCGGCTTGCAGTAGCTTCAGATATCGCCTTACCAATGGACGCTGTAACCATAGATGTCACACGCGTGGAGGTCGCTCTGCGATTCCGCTTGGCTACAATAGCAATATATCGACCTTCCGCGGGGTTTGTAACCCTTGGGCGACCGGCTACGAGCCTTCGGACAACTGTCTGTGTGGTTTGGAATTGTTTCCATAAACGTGAAATTACAGAATGATGAACGCCGAAGAAAAGAACAACATCTGGGATCGACTGTCCTGCTTCAACGCGCCCCACAGCACGCCAGCGCTCAGAATCTTCCATTCGTCTTCTGGAAATCATAGAAACACGTATGTCTTGAAAACAAATCGTACGAAAGTTTTAAACACCTTCTATCAGCACTTACAATCAACTTCTGTAACCCTTCCTAAGCTGGCTTCTTATAAGACTGCCTTTTTTTGCATATTTCTTGACATGAAAGCGCGATTTGCTGTTACCTAACATATTTCCATACTTCCATCTACTTCTGCAGCGAATTGCATCCTCTTCAATTCTGATTGGCTTCCGGAAATTAGCATTTTCCTCTCCGTGCTTAACTTTTGGAAGTGAGTGTAGTTTGAAATTTAGCGCTCTTGACAACCATTCTATGCAAAACAGAAAACAAGGAAAATTTACAGTTTCTTTAGCTTTACTAGTGTTTGGATTTAGCTCAGTAAATTGATCTCAGTTTGTAAATTGGGTCACTTAGTACATCAATGTTAGAAAGCCTTCTAAATTGGCATTTGTTTTCCTTAGAAATATATTTTGTATTGTCTTAACTAAATATATAAGAGATTAAAAACGCGCTGAGTGATATTTTAATTTATAAAGCTAGAATAAAATGCTGCCAAATACCTAAATAATTTACCTGCCAAATACAGTTGTCAGGACTGCTGTTTCTTCTAGTTGATTTTGCAAACATACCCGGAGTCCTGAATAGGAACAGGGAACTTACTCAAAGTTATGTTCGCTGTGTGCCTGGAACAGACAACACAAATAAGAAGGGGTTAACTTTACCCTTTATCTCGCAAAGCATACAGGCGCTCCCGCACTTCGGGATCCAGAGACCATTACGTTTGGTCTAAAACGTAGAAAATAGGAAAATAAACTATCTTAATTAAATAAGAACTAAGATGCTTTACAGAGAATAGTAACGCGAAGATTGACCCTTTACTACTACGTATGTAATGAGGAGAATGCAAAGACTATAGTACGTCTTCAAATATCAGCGAGAACTAAGTTCTGGCCTCAAAGGCAGACAACTAAAAAGACACGCGTGGTAAAGGCCGCGAGAAATTCTCTCGTTCTCTTCTCTCTTGGCTAAAAGCCATGTCTTAAATACTTTTACAGTTTGCAACATCATTTGCATAGAATAAATCCATTCGCTCTTATTCTGGCTCAAAAATGGAAAATAAGAGAAAGTAGTAAACGTTTAAAATAAAATAAACGTTAATACAACTTAAAATCCTTACAAAGTCACTTACAAAAAGCATTTTCTATCGATATCTGGCTACAAAATCTGCAACGATTTTCCTTTAGAACAATCTTTTTAATATTCAAGCTCACTTCCATACTTAAACCGCCCCTTCAGATCCTGAATGTTAAGACCCCTAAATTCGATTCTGGTTCAAATTCCGGTGAAAAGTCTGGTTGGTAGCGCATTCTTCGCGATTTCTCTGCGTGGAACATGAATACTTGACATTTTCCTTAGAAGTCAATCACGAAAGAATCCTTTCTCTTAGGCAGACAGTTCTAGTGTGCTTTGGCTTAACCCAAATAATCCAATCTATAATAGAATTCCAAAGTTATAAGCTTATATCTTGGCAAACATTGGCATCAGATACATTACTCCTAAATGAAATAGAACATATTATGCTAAATTGTTTTCTGCCCTTTTCATAAAACAGTTAGACAACGTCGGACGTATTCTTTAATTTTTTATTTCTACATTTCAGTTGTGATATATTGCCCTAAAAACTTTAGGAAATAGTAGTCTTTCCTTTTGTCTCTTCTTATAATATTGAAAAAGAGAACAATAAGAACGGAAGATATAGTTTACAGAACTTCAAGCAAAATAACTGTAAAATAATAAGAGCTATCTAGTTTCTACTAAAATATCGACAGATAATTTTGTTGAGTGAAATTACATCTTGGCAACTTTTACTTTCATAAATACTTCGATTTCTAAACGTGCTTTAATGAATGGTAAATTTTTGCGTCTTTGTCATAACATATCGGTTTTTCAGGTTTAATCTTCAGGGGGACATCATACGTTTTACACAAGCACATTTATGTTAGCTGTTTCAGAAACGGGTTTTATGCATTTTCTTTACATTTACAAAAAACGGTTTCGCATAAAATACAATTATATTTGAAAAACCAATGACGGGGAATGATGGCGGCTATATATACCATACAGCAATCTTCCTCATCTTCCTTCAGTTTGGGGCTAACCTTGGCCATTTTCGTTGGTGTTTGGTCTGCGAGCAACCATAGAACACAACTTTTATAATTAGCATGCAAGATTGACACCATTTTTATGTATAACATACATACTTACACGCTTGCATGCAAGCGTGTACTTACAGATATCCTTTTCCGTCTGTTTAAGACAGCATAATGCATTATAATTTATGGGTCTTTCCTTGGAACCCGTTCATCAAACTTTACTACTTAGAGCAACAGAATGTGAGGACACAGTTAAACAGTAGATTTTCATATTTTGTGAGTCTTCGCTGCCATTTTATATTGATCCGATTCAGTTATATCTATAAATTATTAAAATTTATGGATGAAGTGTGGCAATCTCGGATTCATTTTGACGCCTCGTGTCATCCGCCGGAAAATATACAAATCAAATATGCTATGACTTCGTTAGTAATCCTTCACCATCCGCTGTAGTTATGGCATTGGCTGTCTTGCACACTATCCTGATTCAAATTCATAATGAAGAATGACACTGACTTGGATTTTAAACGGAAACATCAACAGCATTTTTCTCATTAATTGAACCTTTTATGTTTACGGAAATAACTTCTTCTCCTTGAAAACATAAATAATTTGTGATAACTTGAAATTTGATTCTGTTCCATATAATCAGAACCTTTACCTTTCGACGTATTATAACGCCTTTCTAGCTTAACTGCAAAATGCATTCCACGAATAAAAGACAGAATTTCATTTTTACAAAAATATCAACTGTAGAAGATAGTGTAGGAAGGTAGCAGAACACGAGATCACTAGGAAGAAAACTTCTAGAAACGAAACATTCAGAGGCTATGTTAGCTAGCAATTTGCATAAAATCCCTGAGCAAGAACTCTGATATGGTATAGAAATGTGACAATCTATTTTATGTTTGTTACATCATTTATTCCTAAGTTTAGACATTACTGAATGCAAGAAAGAAAAGAAAAACATCCAAAGACTTCAGGGTAAAGTAATTCATATTCGACTTCCCTTCCATTTTATCTAGATTCACAGCTTAAAAGTAATGGGCTTAGCAACAGAAAATCTGTCATTCTTGCTGCGAAAACGTTAAGTATGCATTTATTTCACGGTTAAATGAAGAAGGCATTTGTATTTAATCTCGAAGTACTCAGTGATGTTTATTTATATTACAATAGACGTGCAAGAAGTTTTAGATTTCGGGACATCTATTTTGATAACTTCCCTATTAGCATTGTATTGATTTCTGTATCATTATTTAGGATTATTTTTGTCACTACCGCGTCAATAGCGTTACGAAAATAATAATGTGTAACATAAGAATAAATCTGCTCCATAGTTATTACTAAATAGAATATAAGTATGTATGCCAAGAGAAGTTTATGGTATAGATGAATGAAAATCATTCTTGAGCTATACAATGCTTTCGTATACCTTTAACTCAAGTTTTATAAAAATTTCCTAAGCACTTCTGATAGTGCAAAGAGAGCTGTTACACAACACAACTTTCTTCAACTGTCACAGCTTAATCGAAAGAAATCATAAGAACTATACTTAGTCTTTGCATGTGTGTTTGCATGTTGGTTTGATTACCAACGTAACTACTTTCTTGTATTTCCCAAAAAGAATGAGCATTCAAATTTTGTTTCCTTTTCAAACTTCTCTTTCATTTCGCTGGAATGAGATTTTTTTTTCGCTAGAGTTCTCTTATTTATTCATTTCGATACAAATGCTAAATTTTCATGTATATTTTGGCAGGTATTTACTGTAGCTTTCGTAACTATTTTAAATCGTTTTTCGTATTTCGCTTGTTTTTTTTTTTCATCAACACTTTATATTTTTATTTATCTACATACATAAAATAAGCTTATTAAGACGGGAGAAACTGAAAAGTTTCAATTTAATAATTCTCGCTCTATTATAGCAAATAAGTAAAATGATCACGTTTTGTAAAATAAAGAAATTGGGAATATATATTAAAAATGTGTGATTTAAGCCCGAAGTAAAATTGGATTCGAATTCTTTATTTTTTCAGACTTTTGGTTTAATTTTTGGTACTACTTTCGGGTGGTTTTAATTTGAACTCATTAAATATTTTCCTTTGTTTACTAATTTAAAATCACGCTTTATATTTAATGAACTCTAAAGAAAAATTCAGAAATATAGCTGACGAAATGGAACAAGTCCCCGCCCCTGCAAAGACGTATTTTCAGTTTTCTCGTCCGCTGCTTCATTTATGCTATAAGGTATTTTCGCCCTCTTTTTCTGCATGCCTTCGTGGTATAACGGTAGCACACTCGGCGCGTATTCGAGAGGTCCAGGTTCGACCCGGCGAGGGCATTTCTCATTTTTCGTGTCTCCCGCATCAAAATAAGCTAACGACTCTACAATACCTTGAAACCTTTTGCCAGTTCCACAGTAATATCTCGTTTTCTCACAAGATAATTTTGTATTGCGTTCATTTCCTTTTCTCTTTTTCGAACTTGAATTACAAGACATATATAGTTTTTATTCTTGCCTTTTGCTTCATTTGCTCAAACCTTCATTTTTCTCTTAATTTATGACTGATTTTATTTTTATTATTATTTGTTTTATTATATTTATTATTTTTAGTACTTGCTTCTTATTACTAATCAACCATTTGATCAACCTGCTCTAGATGAGGCAAATCATTAAATTAAACGTATTCAATTTCCGTTAAGTATTTTTAGTTTTTATCAAGCTTACCTTTATTTAGCACATTTCTAATTATTGAAGCTTAATGTAGATTTTAAAATGATTTGTCGAAATTATATGTTTCAATTTTCCTTAATTATTTTCCCGTATATATGCTTACTAAAAGAGAGATTCATATAGGTCTAAGATAAAAAGTTTTACTTTAATTTTACGTTAATTTAATCTTTGTTATAAAAAATTCTGACTTTTAGGTTGCGTCTGTTTTATTTCAAAGAAACGTTTACGCTAAAATCATTAAAAACAAACTGTTTGAAAAACGTTTAGTAATTAAGACATTTTTAACTGCCGCTTTTCTCCCTTTGACTCATTGATCTTTGCCCACAAGAAGCATCTGGGGGAAAAAGAAAAAAATGGCTTCAAAAACGAGCCACGCTTTCATTCAATTCTGCCTAGAAAGTCTTCTTTAATAGCCAGAGATATAATTCTATGGTAACATTCTCTGGAGAGAAATTTGTTCGTTAGATTTAATTGCATTCTGTCATTCAAAATGAAATCTTATTTTAATGCCAAATATTCTACGGTACAGAAGCGAAATGTACGCTTTAAAATTAAAGTTAGCGGGTATGTCCGTTTCAAAGCTTGCGTTAATTCTTTGTGTTTAATTATTGTGCGTATTATGCGAATTATGCTGTAAATAAATAAAATTTCAATTGTTGATGGGCATCTGTAATTGAAACGTGCCCTTCTAATCAATCTGTGTAGTATTTACTGATGTTGGCTGCCGCTTCATTATTCCCGGGTTCGAGTCCCGGACTATATATACCTTTATTAAATAGCTGTACTATTAGGTACTATTTCAAAGCTTGTATTCATTGACATAAAAACTGGGTGATGCTGATACCAATAGTGTATACATTCTTTTATTGAACAAAGGAAATAAAATATTTGCTAAGATTTTCTGCTGCTTTACACCTAGAAAATTTCGTTTTGCATAATTTGATATTTCTAACTCTTAGTTAGCTTACATACTATATATACGTTATATAGACTAAACACTGTATATATAGGCATATTCACAGGTATTGTTGCTGTCCCTCATGTGATTATTCAGATAATCTAGATGATGGGAAAATATAGACAAGCCTAAATTACTTTTCGGAAGCTACTTGCATTCAATTTCAATAAACAGGTTTAAAGTCAGGATGGAAACCCTTTCATTTCAGTTAACAAGCAGAAGATAAAATTTCGTCGGCTAGAGTAATTTAAGCCTATGTAATTATTATAAAAGTTATAAGGTATTTCTCCCGCCTTCTGAGCATGCCGTCGTGGTGTAGTGGCTAGCACACTAGGCGTGTATTCGAGAGGTCCGAGGTTCGAGCCCCGGCGAGAGCATCGCTCATTTCTCACATCTCCTGCTTCAAAAGTATCCTAATGTCTCTACAGTGGCGCCCGAACTAAAAACGGTAATGGATGATGATTCTCCACCACCAGGATTTGGAGATTGGGTCCCCTAATACCCAGTCGCCCTTTAAAATGGGAGTATATAAGATATTTCTCCCGCCTTCTTAGCACGCCTTCGGGATGTAATGGCTAACACACTCGACGCGTATTCGAGAGGTTCGAGGTTCGAGTCCCCGCGAAGCCACTGCTAATTTTTCACGTCTCTCAGCATAAAAAATCCTAATGTCTCTACAAAGTATTTTCTCTAGAATATTGTAGAGTCATTAGATTTATCGAAGCAGAAATCGTGAAAGTACGCAGTCTCCTTACCACGACTCCAAATCTGGGCCTTCCGAATGCTAGTTGGACGTGCTTTCTAAATACAACACGAAGGCAAGCGGTAAGGAGAGAGAAAAATCTTACGAGTTTCATTATAGTTTTCTTGAAGGGCACATACGTTTCACGTTAAAAAACGTGACACAGTTTAAGTGAAAAAAACTTTAGTTTGTTTATTAAATTTTTATTTGTTCTTTAGATTTTTATTAAGAAGTTATTTGTTTCTAAACATCCGGCTGATAAAATCAATAGACATGATATCATCATTTATCAGAAGCGACCTGTCTTTGAAGTTTACAGTTAAAACGTGTGCCTTCGTTGGTGACACTATCAAATCACATCTCTGTATTATAATGCCATAAAACCTTTGCAGAGGCAAAGGTATTAAATACTACACCGTCCACAGCGGCTGGAAGTATACACAGTAAATATTCTCATATAGCTTTGTTACGTGATTTGAGAGAAATTTTTATTAGCGTTGCAATCTTATATCTGTTGTAGGATATAATATTCAGCTGTAATAAATGGATTAAATAAATAAACTCTAGAGATGCAATTAATCGCTTTCGTTTCCTCCCTGCTTTGCTCCGTGCTCCGTGCTTTTTAATCACAAAGGAATGCCCTTTGAGTAAACTTAATCTAATAACTCTCAGCTTCATCTAATTCGTCTGTAATTAAAGGTCCGAATATTTTGTTATCCCTGTTTCGAGCATTAAATACAAATTTCTTTATTCATGGAGCATTTTGTTGGATTATTCCTTATGTTCAAATTCCTGATTATTTGCGTAGCAAATACAGAACTGTCTTGAGTTGTGAAATTTATTTGAAATCCTACTTTTTTTCATTTAATTTTTAATTTTTAATACCCTTTTTACCGTTTTCAGATTTGAAGAGCTGATTGTAGTATTGGATGAAATTCCCAAAAATGTTAATAGCTTTTGCCTACTTTAGCATATTTTGCTCTTCCGCGGTTTAGTTTCAAATAGGAAATCAGTTGACTTTTCTATCTGAGCGCAATATGCTGAAGGACCACATTCCTGGTATTTCCTTCAAACTAACGGTGTTCATTAATTTGAGTAACTGACGTTTCAGCACAACTGACGTTTTTATACGTTTTGAAAGGCATTTTAGGCTCCAAAGAAATGTCTTCAATGATTTAGTTTATAACGTAACTAATAGAACGAACGTTCTAAAAACCTATAATTTGTTCAATAATACTATTTGGTGGATCAAACCTTGTTTTGATAATAATATGGCTGCGGCATAGTCATTGTTTTATTCCGTAAACCAGGAAATGTATTAATCACTATAATAATTTCATTAAGTTAAGAATAACAGAGAAATCTGCTGTTGAGTACGTGTCATTACAAATTTTTAACGCGGGTATTTTCAAGATACAAGTTCAGTATTTTCCTTACTGAACTTTTCTCGTTCATTCTCAGAGAAGCTCCAAAAATATCTTCCGAGAGCATTTCAGCTACTTCTGTCGTTTTCCACATCCCATTACCTCAACAACTAAGAATTTTGTCAATGGTCCGTTTCAGTAATTTCTCAATAATACTGCCCCGACTGTCTATAGACAACGGAAGACGAAAATACCAGTACTTTGCAGTCCTATTGCCGTATCAGTACTTTGCTGTTAGGTGTAGTCTCATGCTCCCCGCTGGGTTAGAATCCTCTTCATGTTACTGTGGGGAAGGAGTTTTGATGGAGCGATGTTAAGCAACGGGTGGGGAAGAAGAAAAGTAAAAAAAAACTCCATATTGCTATGGGGATATGTTGTGCGACTCTGGAAAAGGAGAAATTACGTACCATCGCACTGATCCAGCTCTTGCTCTATCAGAATATCCAGGACAGCCTTGATTTTTGTGATGAGTGTCTTTTGTTTGCGGATGTAGCGCTGGTACGGGATTCTGTCACCTGTATTGCCCGGAAATCTGAGATAGTGGCTGGATGTCAGTGGCCAGCTTATCAGGTAGTGTTTGGAAGATCCCGTGCTACTGCATATGCACTGGTCCGTACTGCTTCGGCATCATTTATTAAAATAGACTGGAACTTGTAATGTAGCATGTTAACTGAGCTGTGGAAGTACATTTTTGTTGCTAACTTTGAGAAGGAATAAATAGGCTCGAAGGCCATTCGTCTTATCATTTCGCTTTAGCCAAGTTATTGACGACTGTTTTCAGGTAACAGTATCGGGGCAGATGTTGTGAGCTGCTCCTTTGCCAGTGAATCTGCTCGTTCAGCATACAAACCTCCATCTGATACTAATAGTTACAAATTCATATATTGAATTTCTCTCACAATAACGACAAAACATTGTCAATGGAAGGTCAAAAAAGTGTCTAAAAAGCAAACCTATTACATCCTGCAAGCTTTAAGCAATTAAAGAAATCATTTAAATGAAGAAGAGGTACCTTACTTTCAACCAAAAAACAAAAGATAGCTTCAATTACTATTACTTTAAGTCTGCAATAGTTTCAGATTTTAAAGTTAGCCCTGACTACTCTTAGAAAGAGCCTGTTGTTGATAAATTGCCCAAAATTACTATTATATTTTTTTAGATATAAAACTATATAGCTCAATGACACAACAACATGCAGTACGGAAATACGTTATCAGATTGTAATCAACTAAATCAATTATACATAATTTTCGTTAAAAGAGCTGGAGCTCATTACATATTCGTATTTATTTTAATCCCAATTTGCATTAAAAATGATAAGTAGTCCCATGTAAGCGACAGTCTGAAAATTCGTCTCTAAGAACAAAATTCGCAAAAAATATGGAACGCATTATCAATGAAGCTTAATTGGTATAGGAAGAATAATATAAACAAACATTCATAATTTCAGAACTACTTCAGAACGACTATTTTTCGTATAAGCCTATAGTATAAACTGTAGAGATGTTGGGTATTTTTGAAGCAGGAGGCATGAAAAATGAGCAATGCCCTCACCGAGACTCGAATCTAAACCTCTCGAATAGGCGCCGAGTGTGCTAACCATTATACCACGAAGGCATGCCTAAAGGAGAGAGCAAATATGTTATATACTTCCCCTTTTAAATGGCGACTGGGGATTAGGTAACCCAATCCAATCCTGGTGATGAAGAATCATCATCCACCACCTTTTACTTCAGGCGCCACTGTAGAAACATTAGTTATTTTTGAAGTAGGAGACGTGAAAAATGAGCACTGCCTTCGCCGAGACTCGAACCTTGATTTCTCGAATATACGCCGAGTGTGTTAACCATTATACTACGAAGGCATGCCCAAAGAAGGGAGAAAATACCTTATAAAACTACAACAACTAAATATAATCTACTCTTAAGAATAAACTACAACAATATATACTTGTGTCGTTATCAAAATTTGAAATACTTAGATGTAATTTTCGACTGCATTTAGAAACAATATATTGAAACCTAGTAATCAGATCCGAAAGCAGACTGAAGGTACTCAAATACTCACTGTCATCGGTGAAATTGCGCAGTATCTACGTCATTTGCAACATTTAGTTATACCAATATTGAAATATTGCTGCAGCATTCCTATTACAGTATCTGCTTTGATAAATAAATTAGAGAGATTTTGTAATCGGATGTGACATATAAATGGATCTTGGAAATTGCGCTACTCGACGCTTTATTGAACTGCACCTATTGTTAGCTGACGCAAATTCAGAAATACCGATATCTGCCACGAAACTGTATGAGAACATTTTCAGGCTTTAGCATATCGTAAATTGTGTTATTTGTAAAATTCAATCCCGGAGATTTAAAACTCAGAATATCTTCATTCAATTGGTTTTTGAAAGAAATTTAAAGCAAAAACTAAATTTTTGTTTTAGCCTCTCTCTGTACTCCAAGAACTCTACTGATTTGAAAAAATTACATTATTCTCGATTTGATGTTTGTAAATCCTGAATAAATTCAGACTGCCGTCTTAGCATCCTTTTGGCAGATACGAGTCATATATTTCAACACAACTGATAAACATACTTACAGCAAAGACTGAAATGGTGAAGAGCAAGGACAATTAAGTGTAAGCACTTATTCCGAATAATTTTTGCAACTAAGTATGTATTACCAGTACAATCTGTTTTGACAATGCTGAGATAGTCCAGAATTCCTATATTGCAAATGAGATGCCGATTTCACTCATTCTTTCCTAATGTGATTCTACTTGTTTTCCTTTCCAGTTTTATAAGCTGTGCCTATCAAATAAAGATCCGCCACAGATCATTCTTAGTCAACTGTTTAATTGTTGGAAGTAAATTTTCCTTTAATGGATTTCATCTTATTATAATACTCTAAATACCAGCAGAAATTGCGCTTGCTGGAACGATGCACCATGACGAAAGACACCTCATATAAATCAGTGGTCTGAATAAAATGCGAAAAATAAAGACTACTATATTCCAGACATCCGTTGCTGCTTTCAGAAAGCCGCGACTGTCTTGACACATGTCTGAGTAGCACTGCCACTTTAATTACATAATTTGAACACTTGCAAGGAGGTACTGACACTTGCATCTTTTCTACACATCATTTTTATTTTCTCTGCATCTTTATCTTCATCTTTTATGCATTTAAATTTCGCACAGACTTCTGTAGGGTAAATAAAAATATGCTTGGAAAGTATATTTTTGTGTATGATACAACTACAGAAAGATAAATTTATTTATAAGCTCATAAGATCTAATCATGCCAGTAACTCCTGGGGTTTTTACCATGTAAGTTAAACGCTAAAAATTCAAATATTCAATAGTTCTTCAGCTAGACACGTCGAACATTATATCCTGATATATCACACATCTGATGTTTTTAACTATAGTAAGGATTCTTTGATTTGCATTTATCTAGTTCAAACTTTGCCTTTCTTAACCTGTCATTCGAATCAAATTAATCATTTTCATTAAAACAACTTTTCACTAAAATGTAAGCTTTGGAATAAGGACATTCATATTTCTTTGGTGGTAATTTAATCTTTGCTCTTGCCATAAAAGGATTTGAATTTACTTCTACATTAATTTCTCCTATAAATAATATTTCTGTTCTTGCATGAGGGTTTGGATGAATAAATGGTAGACATTTTAATATAAACTATCTCGTAGTATCATTATACATTTGGGAAACTACGATAGTTATTTGTGAGTAATCAGAAGAAAGAACTTATTTTTTGTCATATGTGAAACATTTCAAATACGTATGCGATTTGTAAAATATGCATACTACAGACAAATTAAGGCAACGGATTATTTGCAAAACAACGGCGTTATATTTACAGCTATGCGATCAATACAGTTTCGATTCGGTACAGTGGCCACAGTATAGTTTTGATTGCTTTAGTAAAGACATATTTCTTGTATCTATCTTCTCTGTTATTATTTCCTAATAAAACTCCAGTCATGTAGGTTAATACCTGAATTTTATCCTGTATTGCTAACTCGATTTTACGTTGTGCTTGCCGATTAAATTTCCTTGCGCACGCAGGGTTCATTACATTTCTTTTCCTGAATGTGTTAGATAAATTTCTTTTAATTGCATTTCTCTTGATCTTTGTTTTGAAATTTTGTGGATTTTCTAAAATTAAATCACTGCACTCATTTTCAGAGAACTGCAGGTTTATTTTATTCAAATAAATAAATCGCAATTTCTTCTCTACCATTTTGCCGGAAATTAAAGTTTTTCAAAGTGCCTTGTTTAAATCTTTCTGACTTCTGTATTCCAATAAACAGCGAACCCATTTTATCTATTATTAAAACTCACGTATTCAGCAAATCATTTAAGATCTGATACCGAACACCATATTATTTTAGTTCACAGCTAGTTGAATTGCTTAACACCAGTATAAGATCATCTTATTAGTTCTAACATTAAATATAAAAAAATTGTTTTAAATTCCTGACAAGGAATTTTCTTAAACCATGTACTCCAACTTTTAGCCATCTCCAACTTTAAACTATTTTTATATTCTCATCTCTATTTTAGTTCCATGTTTCTTGCACCATACTCCTCTGTTTTGCAAAGTAAAAAAGCTTAAATCCAATATGGTTGATGTTTCGTTTTTATTTCATTCGCAGTAGGAATTCTATTTTCCCTCACTGATGAGTTCAAATTTACAGACTTTGGTTTCGCAGAATACTTTCGATTAAACGTACGTTTTTATCAATTGCATTTTCTGAAAAAGAAGGTTTCTTTGCTTTCTATTGCAGTCCTAGTAAACACTGTTACTTATGAAACATTCCAGAACTGCTTGCATTTAATATATCCAAACCTATGATATCCGAAAATTTGATAAAATGTTTATCAACAAAAACGTAAGCAGCAGTGAAATTCAATCACATGCCCAAAGAACTGCGAACTGCAAATTTAGCCTTTACTATGTAACTTTCGTAATAATTTTAAATTAAAAATTTGTCTAACTGTATTTCATTTCATCACATTAATAAATGTTTTACACTTTTTGCTATCATATATAGTGATTTTCATGAATATAATATAATTAATGTGCACTAAACGTACGCTTTCAGACTAATGTACCAAGGGACTAGGTTAGGATAATACAAAACTTGTTTGAGATCATTAACTTTTTCAACTTACATTAAGAGTTAGCTGTTGTAACAATGATTCTCAAATTACATAAAACATTGCTGCGTTTCAAATTTCCATCAAACAATTTCGATAATGTGTTCGGTTCATTGTGAAAACTGAGAACTGTTACTTCCTTTTTATTTAAATTTCTAATCCATAGCTTTCCAACTGGCATGACAAAAAAATCTTACTATGAGAGATTAATCCATAGCATTTTCTTATTTGCAACTTTGCTTGCTCATTTAGTTGATTATGGCAAACTGAAAGCTGACTGCCTAAGGAAAGGATGCTTTTAGATTCAGAGGACAGCATTCCATTGAAAACTGGCTTAAATTCACGATGCACATGAAACCAGCCCATTGCAAGGATTCGAACTAGGATCTAGCTATCAATTTGTGGTCTTTTCTGTTCTGCTACTGGTGATGAACTGTTTGCTAAACATTTCATGTTAGCAAAACTTTGAAGATTTCTTTTCTTAATAATTTTAAAATATATTTCCAGTCAGTTTGTGAGAACTGAAACACTTAACCTCTAATTTATGAATCAAATTCGATAAAATATGTACGATACCTACTACTTCGTAATGAGGTCTCGGCAAACCATTATCTTCTGCCAAAGTAATGAGGTATCTACAAGACATCATTAAGTTGTTTCTGTAAATGTTTTATGAATACTCGGGAAAGTAAATGCTATCCCAGACTGATAAAATAGAGTATTATACCAGTTCTGACTCTGAAAGAAAAAACAGTGTATTACACCAGTTCTGACTTTAAAATGGCGTTTTAAAATGAATGCAAGAATTCGATGCTAATATGAAAACGAATCTGACAACGGAACTAGTTAGAAAGATCTTGAATTGGAGGAATAAATTAAATAAGATATTCAATACAAGATAATAGTTTTAACAGTAATAAGAAACATTTCTAAAATTTGCTTTAAAGAACCGACTCAGGGTCTAATCTTTGAAAAAATTTAGAATGTCTGCTTTTACAAACATACTAGAAGATTTTAAAGAACTTTTGGCAAACTTCAACAAAATAAAGTAAAAAAAAAGCTGAGCAAATAAAATTTGTAACTATAATAAAATTTTAATTTTATAACTTATGTACAGCAATTTCTCCCTCTTCGGTCACTTTGTTAGATTTTTCTTAATAAGCATTAAATGATTGCTTAATTTTTACGCGTCTGTATGTTTAACAAATATAAAATATTATTAGTGCTGAAAAATTAGGTAATGGTTATGAAACCGTTTCCATTTTATAATAATATTCTAATTCCCTTTAATGAAATAGAATCTCTTACAGGAGCATTTTTAAAAATCGGTTTTATACTATAAGCTTATACAAAATAGATAAGCAATAAATTAATGTATTCTTATCACCAAGTTAAATGCACTATGTAACAATTCTATTTTGCAAATAATTCATGTTATCTGTTTTAAGGGCACTAGTTCAAGAAAAGTGAAGAATCATTCTAAGATCATCAAGTTAAATGCACTCAATAAAAATTTTATTTTTCTAATATTTCATGTCAGCCGTTTTAAGGGCACTAGCTTTTTAGGAAACTGTGTTGACTAGTCTAGTTAAATAATTATTGCAAAGCCCTCTAGGATTATCTGACTTAGTAGCGGTGCCTTCATGGATTACGTTTTTCGGCTAGTATTCAAGTTACACTTAGATAAACCACAAAAATCCCATGTTGTTTTGCTAGGAATTGAAAGCTACCAGTATGCCAGGAAAGCTACAGGAGGATACGCTACCAGTATTGAGCGATCTTGTACATTCGGCCACTGGTGAACACAATTCGTAGAAGTTTCAGTCATTTCTACGAAACCATAAACAGAAAGTATTACTTTTCTATATGATATCTTATTCTTCGCCTTCTAGTTTAAAGCAGAAATAATTTGTGTCCACAGAGAAGCTGATCTTCTATGCATAAAGACAAAAGCGGGCAGAAGTAATTAACACCTTAAAACTAGGTTATATAAATCGATTATTCTTTATTAAGTTGGAGTTCCAATAATGAACGAAGAAAAAGGATGTATAAAGAGTGCATAACAAGAAACTCCTTATTTCTTAACTGAAGATTTGCTGATTACTTTGGAGCTTATTAACAATTGCAAAATGCTCTTAATAAACATTGGATTTAATCTTTTAATCTTATTCTTGCTTACATTGTATTTATCACAAACATTATCTTTTCAAATTTCAACAAGAATCGGAGAAATCTTACATTAAACATGTGGAAATCTACGTAAAGCGCATTCTGTAAAACTGACGATTCTTCACCCAAACTGGTTACGGTTATTAAAATTATTTTATTCATTACAAGTTGGCAGTATCTTTATATTTTTCATTGAACATTTTCTGTTATTTTTTATTAAGAACAATCATCTCTTACTTGATAAGCAAAGCTTGCCAGCATTTGAGAAATTGCAACAAATGTCCCAGATTCATTTCACCTCGACCAGGCTGGATGTATGGGATTTTTGTGCTTTCCCTGTGAGCAAGTTTGGAAATTTTGCTTAGAAAAATCCATCATAAAATCATCGTTTCCTTTTGTCAACAGACCTCACGCATACGTCGCGGTAGGTTGTCAACTAACATTGACATATGCATTCGTTGCCATACACTGTCAACTAACGAAAATCAGAAACATTCATGTAATATTCAATTTAGGATTTATTAATTTAGGATATTCAATTTAGGATCATAAACTTTAATATCCGAGTATGTAAAATTGCATGTTCTCTCCCACAGACGTCTTTCCAAATATGAAATTTTTAGAGAAGTTTTCGTTTATAAATTCTGTAATTTTTTCATAAAGTCATATTTAACACATTGGACTAAAATAAACTGCCGTACAGATATTTATTGAGATACCTTTAACTCAAAGATAAGCGCCTGATATCTCATAACTAACATTAAATGGCATTTGAAAGTGCTCTAAATATTCGAAAATTTCCCTGATACTTCCCTTGGGTCCTTAGCTTGGAGAAACCTAGTTTCCTCTGTATCGATCTACTATTCACTCCAAGTAGAACCGCAGAGCACCAGCCCAGGACTATGGCAGACAATTTATTTTCCGAAGAATTGCTACAATTCATTATAGAATGTAGCGCATTTGTTCTGGGGTGTTTGGGACGCAATGCTTCTTAAGAGTTTCGAGTGCCACGATTCAGTGCTGTAATGAAGCTGCATTATAATTTCTACAGTAAAGATGATTATCAATAGCTTTTTTACAGCTATCGTGCAATACATCAAAGGAAATATATTTAATGTTTTCAGTTTTATTTATACTTTAGAAATGCTCTCTTTATATTTCGCAATTCATAGGTTTAGAGAAGTTAACTCATGGCAATCTTATTTCTATGTACGTCACTTGTTGAAAGTTTGATTATTATAAATTCTCTAGATGTATTCATATGAGAGGAAAATATACTTTATTTTAAATTTTAATGTTAAAAGTGTAAATAAAATTTTTTGGTTCATATTAAATTTGTTAAGACGCAGCTTTGGTTTCAAGTGGGAAAAAAAATTCTAGTCATCATTAAAATTGAGTATCTTAACAACTTGCGTTATCTGTAAATTGTTAAAACAAAATATTTGTACGTAACTGCTTGTTGGTATCGCGCAGATTCTTAAGTAAAATTATACGTTACAAGTCATTTTCAAATACATAATCAGTTATGCTGCGGGGTTTTACTTACTTAATTCAGTGTACAATCCTTGAAGCCCCACAAACACCAATAAGCGAATAATAAGTGTGTGAATAAAGTGTGTGAATAGAGACGTAAGCCTTAAGAAGGGTTTAACTACCCTTTATTCTCAGAATAAATATGATACAATCAGTTCCTAACTCGGAACGTACACCACAGCCTTCACTTAGCCTTGAACTTAAATACGTATGAAACTAATCTTAACTAAAGCTAACTGAAAGATATAGCCGAAGCTATCAAGATTTTAAGTAGTTGGCCCCTAAATTTTAATTAAGTCGGCGAAGCCAAACAAGGGCCTAAAGTACGGCCGAGCGTAACAATAGCTTAGAGAGACGTAGCCAAAAGGCAAATGCACGCTAGTCAGGAACTCAGGCTCCATCTCGAAGTCGGTGAAACGTCGACTTAAATACTACTTGTACTCATTTTCTTTAACCGCTTTTCTGAAATTACATTCTGGTAGGAAATTGTAAGCTGAAACTAAAATAGGAGGAAAGATGCATAAACTTTAAATAACTGCTATTGAAATTAAGATAAACCTTACAATGCATTGAAATGAATAGCTGATTTATTTAAAAATAAAATGTAATTAATATTTCTGATGAAAATAATAAAGATATTTAGACACACATCATATATAAAAATGTATGGATACATAAAGAAAGCCAACTATTTTCATCAATAAATAAAAACGTCTCTAGAAAGAACGTGATGTTTGGACCTCAAGGACCCATACTAGTTTAAGTTATTTTATCCTATTTGATGAGGTATCAAAGGAAGGGTTAGGAAAAGAAAATTAAAGTTTTTATAAATCATGAACTCAAATTATCCATTAGTGTGAATAGAACTCACACTAATGAATTATTTGAGTAATTTTATTGTGTAAGTAGAGGTAGAAGAATAGGTAACGGTTGAAGTATTCGTCTGGGAGAAGACAATATCGAAAAATGATATGAAAAAAATGCAGATGTTCAAACTGGACAAAGTATATGTATTAATAAAAAAATATTCTTTGCTGAAAATAAATTAACTGTTATTTTTGAATTCTTAAAGCTATAATTTGCCTATTAGGTGCCTCCACAATAAAATAGCCACTACTTCTGGCCTTAGAAGTGGCCAATGCCGTTATAGGCAAGTGGCCGCCATTGGTGAAAAAACCTATAATTTAATTAATCACGTTAATTTTGAACTGTAATTATAATAATTCTTATGCACGAAGTAACCGCGCAGAATTATTTTAAGAGTTCCTTCATAGTATAAAGGTTGCGGTAGATATTATTTCAAAATCCTTTCTGCCATATAATTAACACTTATGAATTGGTTAAAATGAAATTTACGTACATCACAACAAATATTTATGAACCAAAATAAACCAAAAAATCGAGCTAATTTATATGAATTCCGGAAACAAAGTTCCGTTTTAATAATCTAACTATATAAACCTTAATCACTGCCTTTCATTATTAGCCATTTTCCAATATGATGTAACCATTGGGCTTAATTATGTCGTACGAAATCATGAATAATAATATTTTCTACCAAACATTTCAAATATGTAACCAATATTTGCACATTTTTTATTTTGTTAAAATGACGTAAGTTCAACTTTTCCCTTAGAATAATGAAAACATAAAAGCACGCATAATTTTCATTTCATTTCATTTATTTTAATTTTAAGAAAACCTGGTCGTGTGATTGAGTTGGCTTTTATTTTGCAGGACGATTAAGGCTTCCTTAACCAGCCATAAGAAGACATTACAAACAGTTTGTGAAAAAATACTTCATTTTGGATTGCCGGAGCTCTTCACTAAGCATGTATTTTGAGCTTTAACCTTATTTTCTTCTTTACATTTTCAATTCAAAATTACATTCAAGTTATTTTCCTTTCTTTTCTCACTTTTATTTTCAATCAAACTATATAAAAGTTGTTTCTTGATGACTCTAACTTGAGTTGATAACAAGAACGACTTGAATAAATTTGTCCTTTTTCTGAAAATCTTAAAAGTAAGCTTTCATTAGTGCTTGTTGATTAACTGGCTTCGGCTAAACTCTCTATCTACTACCAAAGTGGGATGTCTTTGCTCGGGATCTTTTTAGGAAAGCTGGTTTGTTTCTCGTCATACGTTACGAAGACTATGAATCCTCCGGACAGCTAGACTGTTTGTCCAAAATAGAACCCAGGAGGAACTACTAATAATCGTCGGTCTCTCAACCACCTATGTTCCTCTTACTGAAAAAGGCAGCTATCATACTCAACACTTCTTATGATTTTATTTTCATATACTTGTCAAGTAACTGTGGTGTCTTTCAACGTTTCGTTTATCTTATATTAACTAATTCAAAATACCTCAATATTATGATTAATAAAAAGCCGCCGACTAAATACTTATCTTTTGCAATGCGTTCTCAAGAGATTTCTTTTATGTAACCTTTTACAAAACTTTTATCAGTTCAAAGAGAAAGTATCTTTTTGTGTATCTTTAACAAAGATTTCGTGAATTCAACAAAAAAAGCTCTCAATCTGAAAGAAGTTCTGCACTTTTTTCAAATCAAAAAATGTTTCAGAAGTACAGTTTTTAAAGAGCATCTTTTTGGTCATATTTATTAAATTCGCGCTTTAAAAAGGAAATTTTTTTTAAATTGCTGGAGACTAGATTAAAAATATTTTTTGAGCTATTCATGCTACAGAGAGTCTTAGGATAAGTTATCAACCATTACACTCAAACCAAGTTAAGCAAACATTTTTTAATTTGACTAATTTTTAGTTATCTATTCAAATAATGCTACCGTTGATCAATTAAAGCTGATTTTTATATACCTTAAATATCGAGATACCTACAGTTGAAGCAAACGAAGAGCTACTTTAGCAGTAAATCTGGTTACATTATACTAATATATATCCATTTATTGATGACTCAGATGGAAATTTGTAGTGAGAGCACATAACTATTGAAAACACATCATAGAAGTCATTATAGGAAACAAATCCTTACAAGTAAGCAAAATGTCATTTGCAACACGAATAATGAGTAATTACACTAAACCCTCCTGAAAGTAGAAATTGACTGAGTAAACAAATAAAATTGGACGCGAAAATCAAAAGGCTGGACAGATGACTGATGAATGGACAGGAACCTTATGAACTCATATAATATTTTTAACATTCCGATTGGTTGACCAAAGTCTCTGTGTTTCACATACAAGGTATTTTTTCAAAACTTAAATGATTTCACATATTCCACATTATTCCTTTATTTAGTTACCTCTAAGTGCTTTAACATCAATTAGTTGTAGACTTCTAATTAGTCAAAAATGGTATCTAAGAGTTAGGTACTGGAGAATGATAATGACAATGACAAGGACGGTGTAGATCAGGATGATGAGAATTAGGATGAGCAGGAAGATGATGCTGACCATAACGATAGGAGCATGAGGATGAGGATGAGAAGGATGAGAAATACGATAAAAAGCAAAAGGGTAAGGATGATGAATAACAGGAAGATGAGGAGAATGAAAAAGATGATGAGGGCTTGCATAGGTTTGAGATTCAGGGTCATGATGACGAGGATGAGGATGAAGAGGAGGGCGAGTAAAATAAGAAAAATGAAGAGCAGTATGATGGGGATGAGGAAGAACATGAAAATAGTGGTGACGATGATAAGGATGAGACCGAGATGATTGAGAAAAGATTAAAATTAAGAAGAGACTAAGGATGAAAAGAAACATAATGAGGAGGGTCAGGAGGTCTTTGGGATGAGGGTGAGGAACACAGTGTTGTTGAGGATGGAAAGCATGAGGAGGATTTGGGGATATGGATTACAAAGCGTAATGAGAAAGAGGACGAGAATGTGGAAGAAGAAAATCAGCATCTTTTCATGCTATAATAATTATTCTCTCTTTCGTTTCTTTCTTGTTTTCTGTGTTCATGGTAAAATAATAAACCATTTTTAGAACAGTGTTTCTTGCATTTTTCAACCAGATAGTATTGTGAAGATTGTGACTAAACAATTGTTTTTGGATCATTATTTTCTGTAGTGTATTATATTTTTTTGTTTATAAAACTGACATTGCTGGATTTTGCATCTTCTTTCTACTGGCACAGGCAGATAAATCTAATTGAAATTGAAACTAGTCCATGCTTAGAAATAAAAGGCGAATTCCCTTTACAACTAAAACAAAACTTGGATATTCACTCTTTCATTTAATTTAGGCATTGAAACTTTGCTAATTTTGAACTTTTCTCTCGCTTAACAAATCCGACTATAAAATGAAACAAATATAATACAAATTTCATTACATACATTACTTTATGGATAAGAATAAGAATACAAAAATTGGCAAATACACGACTATATGGTATTATTATGATTTATTAGATGTAATGCTACCTCATTTCATAACTCTTTATACAGAATACATTTTGACAGATACTAGAAGTATAAAATAAGTAAATAAAAGAAATCTTCGAATAAGCTCCGAAAAAATAAATCCACAGTATACACGCCAAATGAAACCCCACTGTTCATAGCTGATTAATCTAACATCAACAAATGCCGAACAATGTTTTCAACAAGCTTTTGATAAAGCTACTGTAATCCTCCTTAGGCGGTGCGACCAATGATTTTTATATTTTTTGTATTCCTTACTAAACGACAGCAAGGATCTTTGGCCGGAGCTTAGGAAGACACTTTTAAAAAAGAAAAATTTTTGCTAAGAAAAGCATACCCGATGGATCGCTAAATGAACCCATAAGACATTTTGCTCATACTCAGCAGTGATAGTTAACATATTTTAAAATATTTTCCAGAATATGGAAGTGTAAATATGTATACCTTTTGATTCAGAAAGTATTTCATAACATAACTGAGTCTCTGGACGTTGAAATTTCGCCTTTTTGCGTAATTGATATTTCGAAAGTCTCTATCAGTTGAAACTTTGTAGCTGTCTTCTGGTTATACTGCCTTTAATCTCGCAAGTAGTCTACTTTCCAATTTCAAGAAAGAATTTTGTTTCATACTTCTTTGCTCATATAGCAATAAGTGCTACCTATAAAGAAAAATCTATATTCCTTTCCCTCAGATAATCGCATAGCTTCCTCACTTTGGAGTACTAGGAAAATTTTGAAAACCGCACATCTTTATCATTAGTTATAATGCAGCAGCTAGAAGACAAAATTGAAATACTGGCTGAAGTACGATACTAAATTTCAAGCCAACGTATGCATTTTCAAGTAGGGAACCCTGAATAATGTAAACTTTTATTATCAGTAGGAGAGTGTGAAGTTTGAACTTTCAACGGTATTAAAGATGCTGGTTTCGAACATTGAGAATTATACGGAAATGCCCTAACCGTTATAGTGGTTAGCATTGCTTGGTGTCGAACGGTCTTAGATGTTTGTATAGCGTCTTTGTGGCATGGTGGGGGCGGCATTTAAAATATATGGCTAGCTAAAAGTCATTTCGAGTAGTTTGGAGGTAGATCCTCGTACCCTCAGGAAATCTTCTTCATGATCTCAGGGAAATCTTCTCCAAAATCGGAATGCAACTGGGAAAAGTTATATTATCATCTACCAGGTGCTCAAGGTCCATGCCAACGATAGACGCAATCCATCGTTCCTAGCCATGATAAAATTCAAGGACTTTTTCTGATCTTACTGTCAAATAAGTGATCTAAGACGCAGCAACAACACAACTCTAGGATATTAAGGGAGATATATCGAATTTCCAAGGAGGTCAAGTTGGTGGTCCTCGTTAGGCTGTGTCTGTCAAGAAGACAAGAGTAGCTATCAGCAGTAAGTACAGATAAACAGTAAGTACATAAGTACGAACCAACAGACAACAGTATAATGTATCGAGAATGAGGCTCATATTATACGAACTAAGGTTTTGTATTATTGGTCTTAAGAAAAGATAATTATGTTTAAACAGAAGAATTGAGGGGGAATCAGGAAATTTACTGAAAGGAATTATAGAATATTAAAAACATTGTCACGGCCATGTAAAACAGTGCTTTCAAAAGTATGAGTCAACAAAATTTGGACAGTACACGATGAAAAATGTGCTTTGCCGAGAGACACATTGTAGAAACATTAGGTTATTTTATGAAGCAGGAGACGTGAAAAATGAGCAAAGCTTCCGCTGGTACTCGAACCTGGACCTCTCGAATACGCGTCGAGTGTGCTACCGTTACTCTACGAAGGCATGCAGAAAGGAGGGAGAAAATACCTTATAAAATCTCCATCATCTTCCCCATTTCTGGATGAGTTTATGTGTTAGATAATTCCTGTATAGAGACGCATCCGAACTATCTTATACTCAATGTGAAAATATAGAGATGGACTGGTGATGCTGTAGGGCAAGCTTGTGGAAGTCTGGGATTTCACGGATTGTTTTTGAAGGTCACATAATTTTCTTGTATTACTGGTGAGCCCAATTCATTCAGTTGTTCAAATTTCGTGAGCTACTTGCCATCTATCAGGATGCAATGCATCAGTTCCCACCGCAAAACTGGTGCTAGTTTGGTTTGAAGAACATGAAAATGAGCTAGAACATCTTCCCCATCATGCACGATCTTTTAATCTCATCACCAATGAGACAGTTTAAGGTACGCTTTAGAGCAGAGCTAAACCATTTTTCTCCTCCGGAATCATGAAATAAAATAGTCCCTGTGTTTCAAATGAAATGACTAAAAATACTTTGACTAACCAAGACTTCTATGTAACATTTTCAAAAAGCTTCGTTGAAACATTGGCCTCCAAAGAGGATTTTTATGGATGTTGATAAAGTATTACTATCCGGATGCACGTTTTTCAGTTCCATTATACATTCACTGTAGATTATATCGCAATTAGATGATTGAGACTGATTTAGTGATGCTAGGTTTTAGATCTGTCAGAATCCATCACTTGGTTTTAGATCTGTCAGAATCTAGCATTCCGTATTTTTGCGAACAGTCATAACAGAGCAAATGCATTATACGCCTTAAAAGATTTCGATCACGATTAAAACGTTTCAATCGATAACTCTGCATATTTTCAAAATTTGAGATTGTTCATACTTGAATTATTTAACTTGCATAATATGACAGCTATGGCAGATCAGGATATTAAATATTTACATATTTCCCCAGAATATAAAAGAAAAACGTTATAAGCAAATAACTTTGACACCTACTATATTCACCTTCTTTACTTTAGTTTGCAATATAAGTAGTCATAATAGTATACTCGTAATTGCTTTATCTTTAAAAACTTTCATTTCAAAATAGCTTTTCCTGTTTAAAAAATTATATTTCACTACGAAAACTGCCATGCTTGAATAAAATAGGGTTTACTATTTTAGACAAATTTCGGAGGGAAAAGAATCTAAATTATACAAAATCATATCAATGTTCATGACTCATTAACTATTCAAAACACGAAATGACGCAATCTTATTTTATGTATAAAGAATGAATTATTAATCTCAAAAGCACACAGATACTCCTTTGCCATTTATATCCAGAGTTCATCATTCGTTCTTTCACTAAACATTTTCGACAAATTTTGTAATACTGTGAGTCTCAGTTTAACTGTTTTTCTAAACAATATCAATAGTTTTGTTTCTAATATTGCAACTAGTTTCCATGTACTCTAGTGCCGGCCAGTGGTCGAGTGTATAAGACGGAGGACCATTAGCATCTCGTCCTAGATTTGATGCTGGACACACAGGATGATTCTCTTTGCATTTAGCATGCATATGAATCATTTTCCCTTAAAATATCCTACAAAAGACAACCTTCCTGAAGCCGTGAACACGAGTCAAATTTCCTTAGAAAGTGATCTACGAAAGTATTTTTTGCTCTCTAACACGCGTGTACGAGAAGACAGATAGCTCTGGTATACTTTGTGGTATTTAGTAAATAGCAACAAAGCCTCTAAGGAAAAATAACCCTAAAAGTTATCTTCGTAGATATCTCATACTTTAAATAAATAATCAAAAGCTAACTATCTCAGAATAAAAGTAGTTTATCCTAGCAGAAGGCATCGACTAGAAGAGAAGTAGATTATGAGATACATGAGTTTAAGAAATATTATAACCCCAAATGTTAACCTGACAGCAGTGACACTAAAATGAGTTATACTGTTACTAAATAAACATAAGCCTCTGCGTGAAATATTTGCTTGAAAAGCTTTTAGTCTCTGGGAATATCTCTTGCACTTTTATCTCCGAGTAAATCTTCACATTTTCTCTCTTGCACGAGATTTCTAACACAGTCATGTGTATACTTACTTTGTTTCTTGAGAAACATTCTTCATTTTAATTCCTGAATTAAAGCTTGCGTTTCCAGTTGCTTTTAAGTTTCCAGATGAAGAGGAGAAATCCTTTCTAAAGCTCAACCATAAATGCTGAAAACTTGG
This sequence comes from Stegodyphus mimosarum, assembly GCA_000611955.2. Classification (NCBI taxonomy): domain Eukaryota; kingdom Metazoa; phylum Arthropoda; class Arachnida; order Araneae; family Eresidae; genus Stegodyphus; species Stegodyphus mimosarum. The sequence goes on along the minus strand of KK115898.1, from coordinate 202,943 downwards.
AAGAAACTTTTCCAAAGAGCTATTACTATAAGAAAGAAATTTAAATCTGCAGATCTCAGAAACTTTAAAAAAAAACTTTTCTCTCAAATGGTATGCTCATACAAACATATTATCTAATCAAATTTTAAGGAGAGTGAAATTCATTATGAAAATGCTTAATTTAATTTGCATTAATAAATACTTTGACAATGTGTTTCGAAAACTTCAAAAATTGGTTTAAATTAATTAGTATCCAACATAAACATTTGCAAACCTTTTCGATTATAAGCCTGCAATTATTTACAGATCCTAAATATATCCATAATTAAAGTTCTGTTATGTTCCACATTCAAAAAGCGCAATTCTATTTGGAAAAAAGAAGAAATTGTAAATATTAATTTCCTAGTTGCCTAAATTTCTACAAAATTGTCTTACTAAATATTTTATTTAATATCTTCATTGTATTTCGGATATATGTGGGAAATTAGAAACGCCAGCGAGGTGACGTCATCTGCCGCCAGCCCAGCGCAGCGCAAAACAGCTCAGACGAGTACCAGAGGTGGTGTGGAGCTGACGAGTTCCAAACGTGGAAGAGAACAGACGTGTTCTCAGTTGACTTGCCTCCAGGAAGTTTGAGGAGGGATGATGTCCCAGTGGTGTTATAGAATCCACTATGTGTCATATGTGAATCCTGATCTTGTTCCCGAGATTCTACAAGATAAGCCAAACTGTGAACTGTTGATTATTACATGAACAATACGTGGACTATTCTTAGTCTTGGGGTTATCCTTAGTTATGTCAGTTTATCATGTTATCATCCTTCATTCATACTAGTAATTTCGTAATAAATTCACTTTATACTTATCTCGTGCTCTTGATCCTGTAATCCTACATATATTATAAAGAATTTATGGCCAATTTGATTTGACGCTGATTCGTATTTCATTCTGTATTTGTTATATTTAGGTGTTTTCGAATTTCCTAATATTTTGAAGTTTGGGTAATGCTATAGAAATAATAAATCCAAATTTAAATACTTATATGCCATCGGAATAAAAAAATCATGGTTTAAGCTTTTTCTCCAGGCAGCAGGTCTTGTCATAATTCAATTATACTTTACTTTAATCTGTAGAAGGTTTTCGAAGCAGAATACGTCATAATTGAGCTATACCCTGGCCGGAACTCGAAATATGAATCTTCCGATTGGTAGCCTGACGTGCTTTACAATTACACCATGAAAGCATGTGGTAAAGTGGGAGAAAATGTCTTACAGCTCTTTAATTACGATTTGTGATTGCTCAGGTTTTACAATTTGTGTTATCTTAAATATAATTTGTGATTTTCATTGTTTTTCAGTAAATTAAAATACCTTCAAGCTGCTGCTAGGCTTGCTCGTTGCTGAATATAACCTCTATTCAGAATGTGCTTTGAAAATTCGCATTACAAGTAAGAAAAGTGCCGCGATAGAATTTAGCTGTTAGATGGCATTCATTAGCTTAATATTTATATATGAGGAATATATGATTTAAAAACATCCACGATAATATAGTTTCTATTGTAATGCAGAGGTAAAGTATATTTCGAGTATTTGGTACGAAGTTGCATTTTGAAAGTAAATTGTTTGAGTGAAAAATGTTTACGTTTGTTTCATCCAAAACAGATTCATCTTATTCTCCAATCTCCTCATTTGCCGTATTTCTTGTCCTCTGACCCCGCTGTACTCTCTCAGCATGAACGGTTCCATAAGGTTAATGTTTTCAGAAAATTCAAATTACCCTAAATGACGTGAAGTCCAGTATAAGAAAGGCACCTAAGGATAAATATTATCAGTGCTTCCGAGAATGTCACAAGAGCTGGAAAAAATCCACGTGGTCTCGTGAATATTGTAACTTGATTAAGTAATATTTTTTAATTTCAAATAACTCTGCAAGAATTTTCTCTTAACCTTTTGAAGTTTCATTCATAAAACGATCGGCTAAAGGATCAAAACAGAGATATACTGATAGTTTTGCTCCATGCTCCGATCTCGAACAGTAGGTTTCCACCATGACAGATTTGGCGGTTTTCTACATATGCAACTTAATCACGGGGTAATTTCTCTCCGAATGACGTCTGCAAAATAACTGAACATTTTGGAACGGATACTTACTAATCTTTTATGAATATGGCGGAGAGTGGTTCTTATAGGAAGTAGAGTTGGTATTCCCAAAAGCTACGGTAGTGTAAAAGGCTGCAGCATTTCATCAACACATTAACATATCCGTGTGCCTTCATTGCACCATTGTGCATGACGGATATCAGCATGTAAGGTTTATCCTAATTTTATTAACAGTTATTTGAAGTTATGTACCTATCCTATCTTTCTAGTTTCAGCTTACAATTTCCTACCAGAATGTTGTAAGGATTTTAAGTTCACTAACGTTTATTTTAGTTTAAAACTTTACTATCATCCCTTATTTTCCACTTCCGGCCAGAATGAACTCGTGAATATGTTTATGCAAATTGTACTTGCTAACGCTTAAGTATTTAAGTTGGGCTTTTTGCCAAGTAGACGAAGGAAGAAGAGAGAGCTCTCTTGCTACGAGTCTTCACGCGAGCTTGCCATCAGTTACTGTCAGTTTTCAAGGCCAGAGGTTAACCCTCTTGAAAGTTAAAGACGTATTGTAGTTTTCCGCAGTTTGCGTACTACAAACGTAGTAATTTTAAAGGCCAGTCTTAGTGCTACTCATCTGTGTAAGATATTTAAAAGTTAGCTCTTATTTAAATTTTAGTTAGCTAGTAGTCTTATATTCTTTTACGTTCAGACTACAAGTGGTTGGTCTTGGTATCCCGAAGTACGGGACGTATGTAAAATCGAAAAGCAAATAAAAGATAATTTGCACCCTCTTTATCTTTGTTGCATCTTCTACACAAGCACGAACATAGCTTTTAGTAAACTACCTGTTCGTACTCAGGACTATAGTTATGTTTCTGAAATCAACTAGAATCTACAGAAGTCCTGATAATGTGATTTCAGAAACGCAGTGAATACAAATGAGTAAGTGCAAATGACTATTTAACTCGATGTTTCACTGACTTCGAGAGAGAGAGAGTCTGATTTCCTGACTAGCGCCCGCGTTTGCCTTTTGGCTACATCTCTCTTAGATATTACTACGCTCGGCTATACTATAGGCTCTTGCTTGGCTTCGCCGATTTAATTAATATTTAGGGGCTAACTACTTAAAATCCTGATAGCTTCTTCTATATCTTTCAGTTAGCTTTAGTTAAGCTTAATTAATTTAATTTCATAATTCTTTAAGTTCAAACCCAAGTGGAGGCTTTGTGTATACTCCGAGTTAGGATTTGATTGTATTTATTCTGAGAAATAAAGGGTAGTTAACCCTTTCAAGTCTTACGTGTTTGTTCACACACTTAAGCGATTATTCGCTTAATAGTGTTTTGTGGGGTTCAAGGTTTTGAACGCTGAATTAAATACCCAAACGCCACAAGCAGCTTATTTCACTCCAAACCGTAACCGCAAAGCGATAAGTTGGATGATATTTAGAAACTCCAAATTATTCACCGCGAGCTGCTATATTGTCTCCTATCATAAGGTGATCATTAGTATTGCGGTATACCAGTGTATGCATTCACAACGATGATCCACTGTTAATGGCAGGCTTTGCAAACAGTGATCCCACTGGAAACCTGCCTTAGTCATTAGAAATCATCTGCGTCAACACTGCAGCATTAAAATCTCTTCATTTACCCTGAAAAGTATCATCAAATGAGAGATGCAAGACAGCTGCTGTATGAGCTCTGGATATGTGCCGATTTTCTGAGTATCTTACTTCTAACATGACGATTAGCATTTCCAGCTAGAAGAATTTGTTAACATTAGTTTACTCCGTATACTACACAGTGTTTCAAAGGCAAGTAATTCTAAGGTACAAAACACATTCTGTGAAGCTTCTGCGAGAAAGATTGGAAAAGTTACGATAAAATAAGGTAGTGTTGTTTTTATGGGAAAGCGCACTAAATAAAATAATAATAGTGGTATGAGGTGATATCTGTAAAGAAAGTAAACTTTCATAAATATGAAAGGTTAAAATTCAATCAAAATAAATTTGTATTAATATGCTTATTTCATAATCTATAAATCTTTAAATATTTTAAATTTTGAAAAGATTTGGAAAGATTAAGTAAACACGTATGTTTACAAAATTTTGCAAAGCTAGAAACTAAATCACAAGTACATGTAAATCAGTAAAAAAACTAAATTACATGTCTTGAAATTTCTAGCATATTTTTCGCACATTTCAATACACCTTCTTCGTTTTCTGTGCTTGAAAGTTCCAGCAGTTCAGCATCTCAGTGAAAAGCATTTGCGTATATTCTTCCTTACATATTAAGAGACAACTTTCTAGCATTAATAGCTTGTTATTTTACTATCTAAGGTCAATAAATAAGCGCGAAACCAGCAAATGAGCTTTCCAGTAGAGGGTAATGTTTTTGCTATCTGTATAGTTTCTGATTAATAAAACACATTGCTTCTTTTAAAATAAAGATTAAGCTTTGCAAATTGTGTATGAATTTTTTTCATTTAAAAAGGAAGAAAAAATATTTTATTTTGACTAGTATTTTCATTTGGTCTTTTTAAAAAATATATGTTTTGATGAAAGCTTAAAAATTATGCTTTTACGAAAATTTTTCATTGATACGAATTAGTCTTGTATTAAATTGATACAAATCTGACTTTCCTTTTACAGTCTGAGGGATACAAATTTAACATGAAATAAATGTTAACATGAATATTTAACATGAATAAAACAAAAATTAAGTACATTAAAAAAATATCAGCAATTCCTATTTGCGCATCATTTCCTATATTTAATTGAATAAACTACATATGATTCAGTACCTGACTTCACGAAATGTTGCTTGATAATTAAAAAACAATTTAACTTAATAATAAATTAATGAAATTAAGTTACTTTGACCATTCCAATAAACTTAGTTAATGTACGATAATAGTGCTTGCAATAAAATTTATAACCCTATTAAAAATCAAAATCAGAAAAAAACAGAGTTATAACGAAAAAAAAGGTGTCATGTTTTATGTTGGGAAAAGAACAAAAATTAAAAATATACCACTGAGAGTGTACAATTTGACCCAAGAGAAGGCACATAAAACCGTTAATGTCCCCGGAACTTCAGTGAAAAAAGCGAAAGAATTCGAGCAAAACTACTCACTGAATAACAAGTCAATAAAACTATCGTATAAATTACACACAGGGTATGACAATGGCATGAAACAAACTCCATTTTCTTGCTTGCAAATGAAATGAAATACTGAAAGAGTGAATAAAAAAATGTTCTGTTGGAAATGAAATTTACTCCTCATTCCATAATAAATAATATGATTTTTATTTTCGTTTCAGTGGCCGACTGCTCAAGTGTATATATATATATATATAAACAGGATCTAGCTCCATTGTTGTTTACACATAATCAGATATGTGTGTGAGAGGGAGCTCTTAAGAAATGCGTATTGCTAGCTTTTTCTTCCCTTTCATCAAATGTAACAGTGTTTTATGTTTGAGTAAAAGGAACAAAAATATAATCGGAGTTCGTGCATTTTGGTATTATTCCTCTAGTGACTGCATAACAACTTGAGTTTGAAAATGTTTTCAGGCTTTCCAGTTTCCTCACGCTTCTTTGGATGTTAAAAGAAAAGTTTTTCTTTCGGGTTATTGTGAACGTTTTTATCGTTTTCCGCATATTTTTTCAAGAGTTTTATTTCATGTAGTCTATGAGAATCACCAAATCATAGCTTTTCATATTTAATTTCACAAAATTCGTACTAAGTTTTGCCATCCTTTTTTTTTTCTTAATTCATCCACAGTACTCTAAAATTTTACTCCAGTAAAGTAAATCTTTTTTAACTTGGATATTTTGTGGCAACACATAGAGGCCAACTAAGGCAATTATTTTTATGCTTCTATGAAATTTACGTAACGTGAGCTGTTGGTGGACATATGAGAAAGCAATCAATAAAATCCGAAACTCTAAGTTAAGTTCATTATTAATTTCGATAGCTAATTAATTGGAAAGAAATGTAAGCGCTTCATATTTTACTTTTAATACAGTAACAGCTATGTAAACTTTCAATTCTATAAATCTAACTGCTGCTAAAATGGTATCTTCCAATTATTTCACGGTACATAAAAGCTGTTACTAATATAGGAAAACATTTGATATAAAGAGTAGTCTCGCCTTCCAGTTTTATTTGATTATGCTACAATGGTATCACACAGGAAGTTAAATCATTTTCTTTAAGTAAATAAGGAAAATAACCCCTTTCAAATCAATACAAAATATCGTAAGGACTATGCTGGGTAAAATTTAAATGTTGTTAACTTTCGTTTATATAGTTTGTATATAACGTTATATAGTTTGTATATATTCGCTTATATAGTTTGTATATATTCGTTTATGTAGTTTGTATATATTCGTTTATGTAGTTTGTATATATTCGTTTATATAGTTTGTTTCATAGCCTAAAACTTAAGGCTATGAAACAAACTATGGCTATGAAACAAACAGTTGACCACTTACCTAAATCTTAGTGAAGAAATTTTAAATGTTCTTTGGAATAGATATGGTAGGGGAGTTAAGATATTTTTCCGAGGTACTTGGAATTAGACTTTACCAGAATGATATATTGTTTACCAAGGGCTCGATTAATACAACTTAACATCGCTGACTTTTTCACAATCAGCTGCCACTGTAGGATGTATATTGTAGGTAATAGAATTAAATGCTCACAGACTCTCGGCTAGTCATTCCCTGATTCCATTGCCTTGAAGGTGTTCATTGTTTAATTTTAAAACTGTTGTTCAACATTAAAGAATTTTCATATTGGGTTGATTATTTCTAGCACTGTCGGAAAGATTTCCGTGAAATTTGGTATGGATATAGGTTAACAGAGCTGTGCCAAGATATTTTTTCACCTGAGGTAAAAAGGTTAATGTGCGCCCCTATATTAAGGATAATGCAAAATCAGGCAAAGAAAGAGTTAGAAGCAAAACAAATTTGACTTATTTGTAAAGCTTATTTATTAAACAAAAGGTAAAGAGCAAAAAAAGATGCTATATGTTTGATATTATTAAAAAAATTAGCGATTTTTTCTCCCTGGAGCAATTTACAAAAAACCAATATTACATGGTTGGTATGATTGTTAATACATTGTATGTCTCCCAGACGATGCAGTACAGTCCGTACAACGCCTAGGCATGCTGAGTATCAAATTATCGATCTGATCTTAGGGGATATTACACCACTCAAAAAGGAATGCTCTCCGAAGTTCCGGTAGACATGTAGGAGGAGGTTGACGGGCTGCAACTCGTCGGCCAAGCATGTCCCACACGTGCTCTACTGGATTCAAGTCCGGTGAGAATGCTGGCCAATCCATACGGGTGATATCCCCCGATTGAAGGCATTCGCTTACGATGTTTGTACGGTGAGGACGGGCGTTGTCATCCATAAACACAAATTGTGTGCCCATGACGTCCCGAAACAAGCGTACATGTTGTTCCAGAATGAAGTCCCGATAGATTTGGCTTATCATGGTTCCAATTTGAACAAGCAGGTCAGTTCTGGAACCCAGAATAATTCCACCCCAAACGAGCACTCCTGCACCACCGTAACGGTATCGTTCAATGATGGTAACGGGTGGTAACTTGGTGGTAACGGGTACCTGGAGCTCTCCATATCAAAGTCCGGCGAGAATCAGACTGCAAGCTCAACCTGGACTCGTCGAAAAACGTCACACAAACCAACTGTTGCGGTGTCCACAATGCATGCCACTTTAGGCTAACCGCAGGCGACAGTGAGTTTCAGTAAGTGGAACGCATCTGACAGGTCTACGAGCATATAGACCAATCTTCCCTAAGCGTCTGTACATGGTCTTCCTTGAAATTGTCGTACTAGTGGCTGAAGAGAGCTGACGAGACAGGTCTGAGGCTGGGCTCCGCCTGTTTCTTTTGGCAGTAACTGCCAAATACCGATCCTCATTCGGCGTTGTAACTCTGGGGCGACCTGTGCTGTAACGTCTACTCACATTACCGTCATCTTGGAATCGTTGCTAAAGCCTGGAGATGGGCAATTCCAAGTTCGTCTGATACATCCAGTTGGGTACGCCCACATTCCAGACGGCCGATAATTCTACCACGTAAAAAATCATCCAAATGCGTCCTTTGTGTCATAACTATTCGGTTATTGCACTGAAATGCTTATAAAGCGCCTGCGAACAATTTTACTTCTTTGCCTGTATTCCTTATATATCACTCTCTTACACTTTCGTCATTGTGACGTACCATCGGTGTCATCTGGTTACTTCCTGAAATTTGCATATGATTCTTGAAGATGTGTGTAGTGATTTTACAGGTGATATATTTATTTTAGAGTTCGATTTCCGCGTGACTCCGAATTATCCTTAATTTATGGACATGAGTGTACATATCAAAATAGATATATTTGCATTAAACAAAAGTAATTATATTAAATCAAAATCATAATTCTTTAAGTATTTTTAATCGTAGCTTTATAAATTCAGAAAAATGATACAGCCAATTGTTTATAACGTTCAAATGAAAATGTTAAAAAAATCCTTTTTTTTATAAATAAAAGTAAATAGTAATAAAGTTTTTAAAAATAAAAATAAAGTCTGAAATACACATTGCATTAATTTCCAGGTTTTCTTGCAGTTCTTCCTAATGTTTTATTAATTTAAGTTTTCCGAAGCTTATTTCCTCTAATAATAACCGACAAATTTAAAAACATAATTAAAGTAGTTTTCGAATTCGCATAGCCAATTTGGCGTTTCTTCTAGTGATTCACCTGAGGCAAGTGATTGTTTCAACCTTGTCCCGGCCCTGTAGGTTAATATAACAAAAATCCTATACCATACAACAGTCATGGTACACATGCATGATCTTGTTTTAATCTCAAAAGTTTGCATGATCTAACGAAATAAGAGGTTCATAGGATTGTCTTACTCTATATACAGCTCTCTCGGAGTGATTTGTATTAAAAAGGAGGCATATTAAGAGTTCCTGTGGTAATTGGTCTCATTTCCTCAATAAAGCTGTTTTCAAGACCTGGAGGATTCTGGGAGGGAAAGGCGAGCTGCAGTTGCTTTACCAAGAACGTTCCTGATATAATCTAAAGTACATAGCTCTGAATGCCCGACAAGACAAGCCATTCAATTACAATCTTCACTTTCTGAAAAATTTTTCACCGGATTAAAGCTATGTGCATAAGAATTGTCGTTCGTTAAAATGAACTGAGAGCCACTCCTGAAAACGCAAAGGTTCTATAACCTTTCCAATGTAAGGGTTTTCTCCATCCTTACCGCGTTCCTTCGTGATGTAAATGGAAAGCACTACCGACTAGTATCGGATGGTTCGGAGTTCGATTCACAGTGAAGGCATGGCACATTCTTCACATTTCTTACTTCAAAAAACTAATGACCCTATAAGTGATGCTCGAACTAAAAAAAGGTGTTTAAGATAATTCTTCACCACCGCGATTGGAGACTGGATCCCAGTCTCCCCATTCAATATTTAAGTGGGGGAGAATATAAGGGTTTTTCTCCTTTCTTACCGTGAAACTTCGTGAGGTAACTGGAAAGCATATCCGACTAACATTGAAAGGTTCGTAATTCGAGTCCCGGTGAAGGCATGGCTCAGTTTTCACGTTTCCTGCTTTAAAAGACTTAAGGACTCTACATCCCTGTACCTAGCAAGCAGCAGTCAGTGGTTAGGCTGAATCAGGACTCATTTGAAAAAAGAATCCCCCCCAATTGATACTTCTTGTAAGACGGTGCACCATGTTAAACGGGATCTCTTGTGCACAGAAGTGAGCGAAGCAAACAACCAGTTCTTGCAAACAAACCTCACTCGTGTAGCCTCCTAGAAACATAACCCTTGATACTTAGCTTCCTATGGCCTCATGTAGGCTACAAGAAAACTAAAAATATGTTGCATTCTTGTTAAACTTCTCTGAAATGGAAAAATGCCTATTTTCATTGAACACCGTGGCTCTCAGATAATTTTGTCCATGCTTTTAAACTGTTCAGAAATTGCAGACGAAACTGCGAGTTACACCCTATTCCCAAGCAATCTATACTTGAGATTGTATTGCTGTCCATCTTCCGACGATTATCCACTTCATTTCATCGTGCAAAATTAAGGGCTATTCATTTTAAGCGCTCGCTTTTGAATTTCACCAAATATTACAAATAAAAACTGCGACATTCACTGAGGAATGCGAATGAACGAAAGGCTGAAAACGCCATGTGCTCTTTTAATGATTCTTCCTGTAAACACTCCGACCACAGGCAAGTGTGCATTCCCTTATTCGAAACTGAAGATCTGCAAATTTTTCTTTGAAAGCATAATTTGTGCCTTTCATCAAGTGCTTTACCGGAAAATCTCATAAATTTGCAAATTCTTTTAATTTTGAACACCAGTGTACTTCAGTGAACCGAGAGAATCTCCTTCTGAGCAAATAGGCACTCAGCTGTATTCATTCACAAGTGACGTTTCTTTAGACATCAAGCAAGAATACATCTACATGCGGCGAAAAAGCTGAGAGCAGCAGTAATCTGTCTCACATTGTAAAGTGCCATACGTGACAAATCCTTAGTATCATGGTACCTGTCGATGATCTTAAATTTTTATTACTTCAAAAAGATAATATACAATTATATACAATGCAGATCATCTTACAGGCTAGTGGGCTCGAAAGCGTTGACTTTAACATTATCTTCACCAACTTATCAGATGGCAGAAGATACCATTGAACGGCACTTTGTGTTTCATGTTAATCTATCGACTACAACCGTTGAAATGATAATGAGAGTGCGTGAGGCATATTACAGTTTGACCTTCTTATCCGCGACCATGAGCGCAAACACGCATGCGCCATTCGGACCAAATTATTCTCAAAATAGGGTGGATGATGGGGACTTTCTTTCCATCCATTCTCTCTTTCCTTAGAAGAGAAGACTTTCACGTGAGCTTTAACGTCGCAGCAAATAGTAACTCCCTTTTTGGACGAGTCTATGCATTTTGGCAGAAACCTAGTATGGGTAATGAAATATATTATAGACTTACTTAAGGATTGTAAGAACTATGATCCTCCACCTATTTCCATTTTTATGATATTTACAAATTTTATAGTATACATTTGGAATAGGAAAAGTAAAAAAAACTGAAAATACGAAAACAGTGAAAACCAAAGTTAATCTTTTTTTATTTAAAGCTCCAAACAGAACTTGTCAAGGGAAAAATGTTCTAAACTTTAAACAAAGTCAATTAACTTAACAACAAGAACCGGGTTTCATTCCGATCAACTCACTGAGACCTCTATCATCAATTAGCATAATAGTTATTAATTTAAAAAAAAATTTATATGCAATACTTAAAAACATCTATACAGATTTGAGGCTCTCATTGAATTGGTCTCTTTTCCCTACTCGTTTTTGTTCCCTACCCTCTTTTCCCTACTTGTTAACCCTACCCGCTTCTATTTGTGTTGGGACAACAAAAACGGGTAGGGAAAAGAGACCAATTCAATGAGAGCCTCAAATCTGTATAGATTTTTTGAAGTACTGCATATAAATTTTTTTTAGAATTATAACTATTATGCTAATTGACGATAGAGGTCTCAGTGAGTTGATCGGAATGAAACCCGGTTCTTGTTGTTCAGTTAATTGACTTTGTTTAAATCTTCAGAACACTTTTCCCTTGACACGTTCTGTTTGGAGCTTTAAAAAAAGATTAACTTTGGTTTTTACTGTTTCTGTATTTTCAATTTTATTACTTTTTCTGTTCCAAATGTATATTATAAAATTTGCAAGTTCATAAAAATGGAAATAGCTAGAGGATCATGATTCTTACAATCCTTAATTAATTATCTTATATATTTCATTAACCATATTAACTCCCAAGATGATATTCGCCGGTTAATTATTTTCCTTTTTCGCCGTCTTGCCTTGAATATTGGTACTACTCATAGATGTATAAAAGGCTATAGATTTTTGAAACGATTATTAAATAATTTTCAAAATACTTCAGTTTTTACAATCGTTGATTTATTACATATATTTTGATTGCCACAATAAACTCGTTTTGCATTCAAAAATATTCTGCATGTGGAGATGCTGCAGTAGAAAGTTATACTTTGAAACTTAAAAAAAGAATTGCAGGCAATATGATTATTGACAACTAAATTTCTGTTTATTTGTATTCACAAAATCGGAGAACAGAGACTAATTAGATATTTGATACCGTTTACATTTCTTTTAATACAAATTTTGAACGCAAAGAATATTAATTAATTAAAATGTTATTCCTGCGTGTCTGCATGTTTGCCCATAAGTGCTTTATCAAGTTGAAGTAATTGTTATAATTTTAAAATCAATAAATTTTACGGAAAAGTTGTTGCAGCACTAAATACGTAGTACCTAAGTTTTAGAACGTAGTAAAAATACGTAATCATTTACTTGAACTTCAATTTTACTCAAATATACCGCATATTTTTCTCCTTCCATATTATTTTCCGAGTTATTTTGCATATCGTATATATAATATATGGAATAAATATAAACATTTGTTTAACAGCAATTACTAATATTTCTTTGCTGTGTATAATTACTTATATCATTTTCCCCCCAAACTTAAAGAAGCACGAAAAATAGAAATTGAAAATTACTCACTTGCTATTAATTATGTAAGATTTATAAATAGTTTCAGAAGTAAATGCTCATAGCGATAATTAATATTCATTTACATTCTCAGTTAATAACCTCAAATATATTTGATAAAGAAATAAAACCTTGCATTTTTATGGTATTTTCTAACTCTCGGAAACAAGTGTCTAGTATTGAAAATCAGAATGTGTTCGATTTAAGCATCTACTAAACATTTTATTCCATTACAGCATCATAAAATAATGATTATGTATGGTGAATTATTTATGGGTTTTTGAATTAAAAGAAGAATTCTGTAAATTGCAACAGTTTGAAAAATTTCGTAACCGCAAATATTCTTTGAAATACGAAGATAAGAAAAGAATTGTTTGGCTGAAAGATATTAAAAATTAATATTAAATTTATACTCCCGACAAGAAGCTTCTAATGTCCTGGGGATAAATTTAAAGTTAATTTTTAATTTACTTTCATGCTCCGCCATTATCGCTATAGAGAATAAATCCGGGCAATTAAAAATTGATAAAAATCATCTTAGTTTCTAGATAGCTGAGAGAGGCTTCGAAAAGGAGAAAATATGCTTTCCTTAAAATGTTGTTAAGATTTAAAGGAATACTTTACAAGAACTAAAATTAAATACTTTATTAAAATATTTCTCAGAACTTCACATGTTGTACAAGATTTTAGAATTTTGTCGTTTAAAAAGAAATTACTTTTTTCTAGATTATTAAATATAACTAATCCATAACGTTTTACTTTTTTAAGATTATTATAAATTATTCCATAAGACATGTAAGGTTTATCCAATTTTAATAACAGTTATTTTAAGTTTATGCATCTTTCCTATCTATTCTAGCTTCAGCTTACAATTTCCTACCAGAATGTATTTTCAGAAACGCGATTAATGCAAATGAGTAAAGAGAAGTATTTAAATCGATGTTTCACCGACTTCGAGAGAGAATCCGAGTTCCTGACTTGCGAGCGTTTGCCTTTTGGCTACGTCTCTCTTAGCTAATGCTACGTTCGGCCATACTTTAGGGCCTTGTTTGGCTTCGCCGACTTAATTAATATTTAGGGGACAGCTGCTTAGAATCTTGATAGCTTCGGCTATATCTTTCAGTTAGCTTTTGTTAAGCTTAGTTAAGTTTAATTTCATATTAATTTAAGTTCAAGCCCAAGTGGGGGCTTTGCTGTACGTTCCAAGTTAGGAACTAATTATATCCTATATGTTTTAAGAAGTAAAGGGTAGTTAAACTTTCCTAAGTCTTACGTCTCTGTTCGCACACACTTCTCTTATTAGTGTTTGTGGAGTTTCAAGGATTAAACACTGATTTAAATAAGTAATATCCCACAGACTTGTATATTTGAGGTGTAAAACTGAAGTCGGGCTTAACAATTAGGAAGCATTTAAAAGTATCCGTTTGTAACGATCAATATAGAGAAGTATTATAATAAAAATACGTTATTGTTATACTGAGCTAATTCTTTCACTATTGTTTTGGGTTAGATTGAAAACATTTTTAAATATTCAAAAATTATTTTACGGTGAATATTCGATTATTAAAATTATTTAAGACCTTAAAGAAGTTAGAAGTTATGAGTGTGAAAATTAATCATGACTTTAAGAAGTAGATTATTTTACATAAGTCTTAATGCCATGTTAATGCTTTTAAAAATCACCTACAAAAATTCTTACTATTTCTAAATTTCTATACGGAAGATGTATTTGCAGGAGCATCGCTTTATGAGTAAAAATGAATTCCTAATTAAAAAAACGTTAAACTGTATTAACGATATGACTAATACATAGCACAGAAGGAAGCCAACGAAAAGTGTTCCTTAAAGATGTTTTTTAATATTATTAAATTTTTTTAAATGAACAACCCTACAATATAATAATTACCCATAATTTCTCTCAAAATATCTGATTTTCCTAGTTTCAATGCATTCCTTTGTCTATGAAAAGGTTAGAATGGGTGAAATTAAACTATATTGTAAATATTTCATTTGGAATATGCTAATATTAGAATAAGCCAATTCTGTTCCTTCAGAAGAAGAAACAAAGATGTTACTGTAACACAAAATTCATCAGATGATATGCAAAATCTTACGTGTCACATTCGTGCTCAGCATGAGTAAGAGGTTGTTTTCTTGACAGTTTTAAAGTGACCCTCCTACCTTGCAACTTGACTCTTTTTTATGATACCGTATTTCCTCGCTTATTGTTTGTTTCCCCTTTCTTAACTGTTTTTTTCCTCCGAAAATCGAATAGCGAAAATTATGCAAGTAGTATAAGTTCCAAAGTATCCGGTTACAGTAAGAATATAAAAAAAGAAAAGTAATCACTATCATAATATTATTTTTTAAAAAAAACCTACATGCGAATGCACAATTACCTGTTAAAACTCCAGGGCCACTTCACGTGAATGAATCTTGACCTCAGTTCTCAACAAGGATTTTGGAGTAACGAAGACGAAGCAGGCGAACAAAGGACTTGGATTTCGAAAGATCGATCACATCAGCTGTAGATAAAGCTACAATGAGCTGGAACGTAAATAACAGAAGTAAGGTGAAATCACATATTTGGAAAGTTTCTGAAGAGCAAGAACACCTGCCACGTCCGTTTAGCTTAAAGAAGATTCTGCACAATGTATGCTTCAAATAATAAATATAAGGGAAAATAAAATGAATAAAATGCTAATACAAAAATGCAAATGCAAATTGACTGTATTGAATAAAGACAAAAGTAATCGAGGAATACAATTTACCAATAAGCTAGCCCTCAGAGAGAAAAACTGTGAACAAAAGAGGAAGGGGAAAATTACGCGAACACTTTTTTTAAATTTCAGAACCTACCGCTAAAACGTTAGGGGTTAACCACGCAAGAGGGAGAAATTGCAAGAAAATACGAGATATATATACTTTATAATTGTCGGACACATTTCAAGATGCATGTTTGTGCACTTAAAAATATTATAGCTAATATTTTTGAACGCATATACACGGTTTGCCCATTTACGAAGTTGTAAGAAATATTAGTGTTTTTTTGTTGTTGTCGTTGTTGTTACTTTCAGATATTATTTGCCTGCTGTTCAATGTTATGTACAAAATGATGTTTTGGAAATATGCTTTTTTGCCTAGAAGTTCTACAAATACACATATTTTTTAACTAGTCATACGTAGGATAATTTCCTAAGTAGTTTACTTTTCTTATACTTCGAAGGAGGTGTATTTTTTCCCCACTAACATGAAAAGTCCTATTGTGGCCAAATAAATCCGTAGACATTATCGCGTTCAAGAATGGAAAGAATCTAGACGAAACCCTCGGCATATGTTGCTAATGAGCGAAACATGAAGCCTTTTATTTACTTTCCACGCAGCCTCATGTATTGCCGATTCTCAAAGTGTTGCCTTTCGGCAAAACATTAAATTATCTTTCGACTTTAATCAATTTTTTATTCATTAATAAACTGAATGATTTGAAAGCAGTGAAGATGTTTCTTAGTACTTTTAATTTTTTATTTTAGTTTTTTAATCATATATCTAAATGTTGTAAATTAAAGTATGCTTATGATGTATCTGTCTGATGACTTTTATGAAACTTTGCAGCTTTGTGTTAATTAATACAAGATGCTCCTAATGCTATATGTTATGCAATTGTACATAAAATCATTTGTTTTGTTTAATTTATATTTCTTTTTCATTTTTTAATATTTCTTAATTTTTTGGAAATTTTAAATGGTCATTAAACTTTCTGTCTTTTTGCTGTTAAAAACAACTAATAGTTCATCTGATATTTTATTATTTTTGATGAAAGTTTTCTGGAATATAATTATTTTCCGTAAAAATTTAGCATATTTTTAAAACTGAAGTTTGACGTGTAAAACTTTCGTCTGAAGCTGTTTTTCCCATCTGAAAACCGGACGCGGGTCAAAGGTCTTTCGGGGCAGCTAGGGAAAAACCCTTTAAATACCTCTTTTTTCCTGGCAACTGTACACATGGTTTCTTATCGAGAGAATATGGAAAATATTTTGGCATCACTTGAAGTGCAAAATTTTCGGATTGCATATAACTTTGTTTGCGTTGACTTTATCAGAAAGTCAACGTTGTGTGTTGGTTATATGTTGAGTTATGTGTTGGGAACTTCGACTGGAATTTTGGGTACACAATGTTTGTCACTTTCCTGTGTAAATAGGGCTTTTTTTAATCTCTTTAATATATTTTGTAAGTTTCGTTGGATTTAGAGAATTTGGATTTTAAGACAGAATTTTATTCATCAGGGATTAAATTTATTTCTTATTTTGAATCAATAGTAAATGTAAGAGTATTTTTTATTGCAAACGACAAGGTAATTTTGGAGCTTATAAAGAAAAAGAAAACAAACTTTTGTTATTGTTGACAGTGAATATGTATAAGTATATATAGAACTATATATATAAGTATATATAGAACTATATATATAAGTATATATAGAACGAACAGTACATTATAATTGTACTGATTGATTAATAGAAGTTTGAATTAGGAACGCATTCTGTGTAACAATGACATTGTAAACATAAACTAGCCGACTGTTTCTAATATATTTTATGTAAATATATTTTTAACTATTATGTTTACCTCCCTCTTAGCATTTTGTTTAAAAGATGCTTTGTAATGTATTTGACATATAATTAATTCTTATTATTATGGTTTTTCCTTTGTCAGCCGCGTGGGCAATTCATGAGGCTTTTGTGGTTTTCTTCGTGCGCAATGTAATGGGCTAGTTTGTCTTAGTATGTAATCCACGAAAGTGTCCCTTCTCTTAAGCAGATAGAGCTTCTCCCTTTGTTATGAATAAATATTCCGATATAATCCTATATAACTCATTTCTCCGTAAGAGTGTACTACAGCTGTTCAATCTTCGATTGAAAGAAACAAAATGTTTACTTCATGAAACATTTTTACCACCATGTATTTACATTTGATCATCAGTGACACAAATGAGTATTTATTTAATAATTAACCTCATAATGTCTGATGATACTTTCTCGTAGTTTTATATTATTTTTAACACCTTCTTGTACAATCAGACGTAGAAATATTTAGTCGCTCAACGCCAAAATGCTAAAACCTTTCAGTAATATGCAAACAAAGGCCGCAGACGGCGATCTGCTCAAGGACACAAACAGTTTTACTGAGATTCTCTGTGCATATATAAATCAAACTTCTAAATTTTACTTATCGAAAGGTAAGGGACAAAATTTAATAATTGGCCGTTTCATTTCCCCAGCTGAAGTTCTATATGTAACTCTTACCTCTCCTTCAAATCTAAATGCGTTTATCCATGAACATTTTACTGCAGAAGATTCATTAAATATTATTCGTGAAAAGGATTTAGTTAAAGAGACACTTACTCTCTCCAGCTGATGGAAAATTACTCAGTAGACGTTTCGAGGACGTAACATTGAAGATCGGACTATTTATCAAACCTGCAACAACTCCGATGTAGAATAAAGTTAAACGAAATTTTAAGGTGAATGATTTGGTGTTAATAATGGACTGAGAGCAATCAAGCGTCCCTTTTCATTCGAAGCTTGGATGAATTGTTATACTTCTCTTAAGAATTGATAGATAGGGCGAATTGTAAACTCGAGAACTTCAACAATGAAACTGAAATAACCAGTAATAAATTTTGCCTAGGACTGTTTTAATAATAAAGCTTGAGAGCTTCTTCGTTACATAGATATTACCTTAGCTTTCTAAAAATTACTTATGAAACGTTATTTCATGATAGTTGTCAAAACTCTTTTCACTCCTGAAGCAGAGGGACCTTGAAATGTCTAGAGTTTTATTCAAAATCTACGCCAAACTAAAGCTGCTTTTTTAAATAAATTTACACTTTGGGTTGCTTATTATTGATTAGCTGGTTTGTTTATTATAAATAACTACATTTGAATAGTTTTATTATTAATTTTCTGCTATTTCCTTGCTTGGGTTCAAACCACCATCGTCCAACCTTGACGTGCTACTACTTGCATCAAGCAAACATGGGACAGTGCAACAAATTCTTATAAGTGATGAACTGTAAAAGGAAAGGAAAATAAATAAGTAGCACTGAAAACAGCAACGATATTTATGATAATAGGATTTAATTAGTCAGGCACAAACCTTGGAACAACTTGAAACTGCAAATATATTGTTCAGGATACGTATTTTAACGTCTTATGTCATATCTGCAAATAATGTGCAGTGCATATCGAAACAAAGAAAGGAAACGAGTTTTAATCCATGTAAATATACCTGTGACTAACTGTAAAAAGTGTATGTAATTATTTCGTTACAAATAAATTTTACTTTCATGAGTATTAACATAAAATCCTCCCTTCCTTTTATCATTATTGCTTTACATTAAAAATTTTGTAAGTGAACCTTATATTACGCAAAATGTAACTTAATTAAGAAATGTACCGACAGGTTTTATAGAAAAAAAGATTGTTTCTTTTTCTATGTTAGAACACTGTGGCTATTAGAATAGAAAGCGATGCCCTCATGGAGGAGTTTTTGAAAAAAACTGATTCTTCTACTTATAACACATGGTAAAAGCTGTCAAAAATCTCTACGCAGCCACCTATGGGTCACTATGGTTTCGGTATGGGTATACAAGCTGGAGGCGAAACGACCAATATTTCTTATCCTAGCTAACTTTATGAGTGGTGGGTCGGTAATAAAAGAGTAATCCCATTACATCTATCTTAGTAAATGCAAGTGCTGATAGAAAAGAACCGAAAAATAATTTGCATTGATTTAAAACTCTAAATTATATCATTAGCATTTATCTTAATAATTCACCAGTCAGCTAATGCGTTGCTCTTGTAAATTAAGACAACACAGAATATGAATCAGAAATCGGATTCTCTAGCATTTAAGCAACAAATAATTAGTTCTTGAACATATTTCCACACATTTCTATGCTCATAAAATATAAGAAAAATCAGGGAAAATTAGTGTAGAATTTCATTTAACAACTTGAATTTTTTATCTGATATGTACCGAAATGAGAATCATTCCCCTTCAAATTTTCAAAGTTATCATGAGCTGGATTTTTTACACTTTTTTTTATTGTCAATGAAAACACAAAAACGAACCTAAAGTGTTACAGTAAAAAAACAAAGAACGTAAAAGTGGCATCAGGAATCCTTCTCACATCTCAGTAACAAATAATTTTCTTCCGAGATCTTGCGCAGAACAGTGCGTTTAAGATAGTGATGTCTATCCATCATTCAGATGCTCCACAGAGTGTGCAAAATGGATTCGGTAAAATTTTCCAACAAAAATGATGAGAACTTGTAGAGACATTAAGTTATTTCGAAGCAGGATACATGAAAAATGAGCAGCGCCTTCGCCGGGAATCGAGCCACGGACCTCTCGGTTACGCGTCAAGCGAGCTGACCACTACACCACGAAGGCATACGAAGAAGGCGGGAGAAATACCTTATAAACTAAGGCGATCTTTCTCTGTTAAGAGTCTAAAAAGCACTACAAACTTTAGACGAGGTGTATGGGAACGAAAAACCAGAAAATACTTCGTCCGGGTTTCTCAGACATCACTATTCTCTCGAAACGTATTCGAAAGGTCCGTGGTTCATGTCCCGACGAGGGCATTGCTTTTTTTCCTCTCTCCTGCTTTTAAATAACCTAATAATTCTACAGTGGCACCCAAACTAAAAACGGTGGTAGATGAGGAGCCTGCATCACCAAGATTTGGCAATTGGGTCCCCGAATCCCAGTCACCCTTTAAAAGGGGGAGTATATAAGGTATTTCTCTCGCCTTCTTAGCATGCCTTCGCAGTATAGTGGTCAGCATGCTCGACGCGAATTCCGACGCGAGAGGTCGGTGGTTAGAGTCCCGGCGAGGGCATTGCTATTTTTTCATCTTTCCTGCTTTAAAAAAAATACCTAATGTCTCTACAAAGTAAGGTATAGAAGAAAATCATAAAAGAAAGCATTTATTGCAGTCTACTATATTCATCGATATCATAAGTCTACGTGGTCTATTTATTTTGCATGTTTGTCAGTATAAACAAACGTATACTGTAGGGTTAACTTATGCAATAAAAAAACGCTTTAGATATAATACGTATCACTAACACTTGAAATGAAAAATTACAGAAAAAATGCGAAACAAATTTATTTTTATTTAAGGTATACAAAGATTCCAACATTAAGAAGAAATCAGCAATGATAATTTCATTGCCTTAATATAGTTCAAAGCAAATAAAATCGATTCGATTATTTTTTACATTATTATTATATTATTTTACATTGATTATTTATTATGTCTCTACAAAATTAAGTTTTTGATAAACGGTTTGGTTGCGTCGAAAGATAAGTAGTTTATAGTTTATTACGGCATCCAGAATACCTTACTTTCAAATAGATTTCCATGTTTCTTAACCAGACTACTGATGAACATTTTGTTTGCCATTCGTTTCCTATCCTTAGGTAAATATTTAGCATTCATTTATTTCAGTCGAGGCTGAGGATTCATTACAGGCATTAGACTTAGAAACAGGTCTTTAATGTTAGAAGAAAATGTTCATTTAATTAAATTTATGTTAAAAATTAAAAAGTTACAGATATGAATACCTTCCATCAAGTCAGCAGGGAGATTTGCCTCTGTGACTGCAATAATTTCAGTAGTATCCGTATAAATATTTATCTTCTGGTTAGTCTTATTTGAAGGATACAAATTTTCTTCATCCTACTGAAATACATGCAAATCAGCAGAGTAATTAGAGCGATCACTAAGAAAGCAACGAAATCTTGTCATGCCGCTGTGGGGTTGTGGATCATTTTGCTATTAGACATGTTTCTCATGCTGCACTACGAGAAGTTGATCTGCAATCAACACTAAATGCTATTATAATAATAATAACTACAGTTTAGAATTAATGGAATTAATATCTAAGATGTAACATGAAATTAAAAATAAAGGTTATATCCTTCATACTGTTTCCTACTTATTCCATGATAAAAGAATAGCACTGAATACAAATTTCAGCTACTGTATTTCATTTAACTGCGCAGTATAAACGACTGGATGAATAAAAAAATGATACGTTTCATACTAATCTTATTTCTTCTTGAGCGGAAAATCATAAATCTTGTATGATATATACGTGTATTACACTCCTTGTAATCAGTGATATCTTTGTGTCATATGCATTCTGTGAAAATATTCTTGAAG
Organism: Stegodyphus mimosarum; assembly: GCA_000611955.2. Classification (NCBI taxonomy): domain Eukaryota; kingdom Metazoa; phylum Arthropoda; class Arachnida; order Araneae; family Eresidae; genus Stegodyphus; species Stegodyphus mimosarum. The sequence continues at coordinate 180,981 of KK115898.1, read as the reverse complement.
AAATTGACATTATTTAACAATAGAGTTAGAATCCAATGAAGTAACATAACACAAAACGTGATGATAGTTTAAAACTAGCGATAGCACCGCTGAAAGTATCTATTTCAGTTAAACAATTAATTTAATTATTAAAATGATTGTAAAATTTTTATGAGTATTCGATCATAGGGCGGTAAACACTATTTGATACATTTCTCTGAAATGCTTACATTTTAAAAATGCTTATGTATTAGAATTGATCATGAGCAGCTAAATACCGTTTAACACTACATTTGCATAAATATTTGAATTCTCGAAGGTGTAATCAAGTCAAATAACCAAGAAAATGTTCTTATGTTATACATTTACGTTCAAATTTTAGGTATTAGATGTTTAGGAAAATAAAGTATGAAACCATGAAATATGTTTTCTATATTTAAAAGATTAAAAGCTTTTGATATTTTATACTTAATATTTGATCTTATAGTTATGATGTAAGGTTTATCTTAAATTTATTAACAGTTATTTTAAGTTATGCTTCTGTCCTATTTATTCTAATTTCAGCTTACAATTTCCTACCAGAATGTAATTTCAGAAACGCAGTTAATGCAAATGAGTAAGAATACTATTTAAGCCGATGTTTCGCCGACTTCGAGAGAGAGAGAGAGTCTGATTTTCCTGACTAGCGCGCGTTTGTCTTTTGGCTACGTTCTCTCTTAGCTACTACGCTCTGCCATACTTTAGGCCCTTGCTTGGCTTCGCCAATTTAATTAATATTTAGGGGCCAATTACTTAGAATTCTGATAGCTTCGGCTATATCTTTCAGATAGCTTTAGTTAAGCTTAGTTTAGTTTAATTTCATAATTATGTAAGTTTAAGCCCAAGTGGAGGCTTTGTGTAAGTTCCGAGTTAAGAACTGATTGTAAATATTCTGGAAAATGAAGGGTAGTTAACCCTTCTTAAGTCTTACGTGTTTATTCACACACTTAAGCGATTATTCGCTTGTTAGTGTTTGTGGGGTTCTGAGATTGAACATTGGAATTAAATAAGTAAAACCCCACAATTAAAGTCCATAATAAAAATATATTTATTCAACAAACATTTTTTCACTTCTTGTTGGCGTATCAAATGTGTATTAGTACCGATTTTTGCGTTCCTGACAGAAACTGTAATAAAAGCATTCTGTATGTGAGGGATCATTTAGACCGAAAATTTTTAGTAGATACTCATAATATGCGGAAAAGTCAGTCGCTTTGATTTCTGATTAGAAAAGCATTCATCTGCAGACTTAAAAACCCTGAGTTAGATTACCACTAGAAACAATCTCTTGAGTTCATCTTTAAAGGCATTATAAATAAAATGTTATATCGTTCTATTAAATTCTACCAATTGATTGCTTAATTCTATTTTTAAATAAGGTTTTTGAAAGATTTGAAAAATGAATCCCATTTTATTGAATAACTGGTATTCATTCGCGAATGTACTTGTTCTAATCTGCAGAAGCAAAAATTATTTGGGAAAGATTAATTAAAATTCCTGCAGTTTCCAATGGGGCACGAAATACTCCCCGATTAACCATCATCAAAATCAAATTTATCATTTACTCATATTTTTATATCTTTAATTAGACTGTTTTTCATTGTCCCAAATTCTCAATAATCTTAGCTAACGAGGTTAAAAAAATTAATATCCATTACTTACCCTGAATGAAGCAAGGCACTTGTCTGAAATAATATCCCGCATTTTATTTACTGTTTAATAAATAATGTAGAAGACAGCAGAAAAGTAACAAATATTTTGGAAGCTAAAACATTAATTACGAAAATATTTGCCAGTCATTCTAGCATATGGAGAACATAAATTTTCCGGAAATAGACA
>KK115898.1:155440-178742 GCA_000611955.2 Stegodyphus mimosarum | reverse complement strand
ATTTAAATAATACATATATATATATATATATACATAATATATATATATATATATATATACATAATATATATATATATATATTATAAAGAGTTATCGCATTCTTCTGTTAGTTCTCTCGCGGCGTAGTATGTCCACCTAGTAATAGAAAATACCGTAGCCCTAATCTCGGCAAGAGGATAGCTGAATTTTTACGCTTCTCACTAAGAAGAACCTAATAGACTCTATAACGTAACCGTACAAAATCGCAGAAAAGATAATCGAAGGCTTATAGCAATTAAAAGTACATAAGAAATTTTAAAATATGGTTTGTTTTATATTGTATCTTGGTCAAAACGTAGATACGCTCATAACACGCAGCAGGTCCTACAATTCACTAACTAGCTTCCAGAAAAACAACCAACGACGTCACAGTTCACAAAGCCTTTATTACGAGCTTTTATATTGGATGTAAACTAGAAATTTCAAACAGTTAAGCAGTAATAAATATTAAATAATTCAAAATGCTATACATACATATTTTTTTAACCAATTGCGTGCCCTCAGACTACTTCGGCTTGGCCACTATTAATGCCAGAAGTGGTGGTCGCTTTATTATGGAGGCACCTAATAGGTTGGCCACCTTTGCCTCCCATGAAAAGTTGAATAGTTACAACCCTGCCTTCTCCGGGATTCGAACCCGGGCCCTTTGGTATCCCAGTCGGCTTCCCTAATCGCTATACCGTCTAGACGGTATATACATATCTACATATATGCATACATACATATATGCATACATACATATATGCATACATACATATATGTATACATATACATATACATACATATATACATATATGCATATATATATATATATACATATATACATATATGCATACATATATATACATATATGCATACATATATGTATATATGTTCAAGCATACACATATATGTAATTTCCAAAGAAATATCAATTATTATTTAAGATTTATATATTGACTTTTGTTTTTATTTCGCTATTAAATTACTTTTATCTCAAATTTGTTTTCCTCTTTCTTGTTAGATAGTTACTCTTGACTGATATTAATTCCATATTTTTAATACTTTTTTCTATATGAATACATCTATATATAGAGACAACTGTAATTAAATATTTTTTATTGTATAAAACCACTGTTACTTTATCTGTGACTTTCCCATTACTTCTTAATCCTAACTTAATATGAGTGATAGATATTTATTAAAAAAACACTGACATACCTCTGTCACTTGGATAAGCTGTTTCGAGTAATATTAGTAACCTTTATATATTTTAATTTAGGGAGAGCGGTAGTAAGAAGTGATTCAGAAGAGTTGGATTTGAGCCATACAAAATCTATATGCGGATAAAAGAATATTTTCATCCGCATGTGGCTTACTGCCTCAATTCAAAAAATGTCCTAAAATATGTATTTATACCAATCCTCATTTGAATGTAAGACAAGATAGAATATAGGATTTGTCAAACTTCTGACACTTACGCTCCTGACGCCGACGCCTACTATCGCTTCCGAAACGATAAGCTGAAGTGAAGTAATCTGAGATTTCCTAAGTTTGGAAAAAACGCTTCCTGCAAAGAGGAAAATAATAATTTTTCCCCCTGGTCTATTATTAGATGATGGGCAATAGAGTTAAAGAGATTCACAAAGAATTCTAGATCCTTAATTGCAATTAAAATATAGGCTTTTGAAAAGCCTAAAGGAAATAAAACAGTCGTTGAGAATTAAAATGCATTTTCACGCTGATTCCAATAAAAGACGAAATCCTCTCCACCCCCCCAAAAAGTGATTTTCTGAAATCAATAGCCGTTTTTATGCTCATTTTAGCATTTAAAATGGCGTTCAGATAACTTATTGCTCTTCCCTTACAGTTTCCTTTAAAAGGAAGCTTATTTCCTTTGTTTTTCATCAATCCACAGTAGCGAAACTATTTAATTCTTGTAAAACTACTTAAATCTGATATACACTCTTAGACAAAAAAAAAGACGCCATAAGAAAGAGTTATCCGAACGAGACGGAAATCGGTAGAAGTGATGTACATGTACAGAAAAACACATTATTACAGTATGAGGAAAATTGGATGATTTATTGAAGTGATAGAGCTTCACAGAGTGAAAATGTCAGTAACGCGTTTGTCCACCTCTGGCCCTTATGCAAGCAGTTATTCGGCTTGGCATCGATTGATAGAGGTTGCGGATGTCCTTCTGAGGGATATCGGGCCAAATTCTGTCCAACTGGAACGTTAGATCGTCAACATCCCGAGCTGGTTGGAGGGCCCTGCCCGTAATGCTCCAAACATGCTCAATAGGAGAGAGATCCCGCGACCTTGCTGGCCAAGGTAATGTTCAGCAAGCACTAAGGCAAGCAGTAGAAACATGTGCAGTGTGGGGGCGGGCATTATCTTGCTGAAATGCAAGCCCAGGGGGGCGTAACATGAAGGGCAACACAACGGGCCTTAGAACAACACAACGTTCTGTCGTTTCTCTAGGCCTACTGCTTCCTTCTTGACGCCGTGTGGGCCATAGTTCCTCCATTCCTGCCAACATCGTCTAATAGTGGCATCGCTCCTGCTCAAATGTCGAGTTATTCGCCGATAAGGCAAACCAGCTTCTGACCCCAACTACTCGATCTCTCTCAAATTCTGACATCGGCGCATATCGTTCGCTCACCTGTATTGGAGGCATAGTTACTGGCTACCAGAGTACGCGGAATAAAATTCGTTAAGAATTTATGACCTGAAATCGTAATTTATCCTGTTAAATATTCTGCCAGTTGCGCAGATCAGATGCGCTGTAGCGACAGCCGTTCATTCATCGGCAGCCAAAATGTAAAATATCTCTTTATAAGCAATTCTTCATTGATAAATACCAAATAAAGCGCTTCACAACTGTATTTAATATCAAACTAAACTGATTTTTCTTTTTAGAATAAAAAATGCAATGCATTCTTATGAAAAATGTTTCTAGAAATTTTTAAGAAAAATAGCAGGGGTTTTTATGGGTTCGGAATTAATTTTTTTATAAATGAAATTGATAAATTCTTCGTTTACATAATAATTTTTAAATAGATTCAGAATTTAATAACTGTATTTTTTTTGCAAAAAATTTACTTGCTTATAGAAAGTAACAAGCACTTTAATTTGCTTTGCGTTTGTTTGCCACGTGAAACAACATAATTAATTTTTTGAAAATGTCTTTAAAGCAAGATATTCAAGTTGCGTAACTCTCAGGAGAGGTTTAATTATTTTATGCAGCGAAATGTTTACACAAGGAGATATGTTGAAAAATAAAGCAGGCTCTCAGATGGTACTCAGACATTCTTATTCCACTGCCAAATAATCCAGTTCACTGCGTTTTGTTTCCGAGAAGCGTATGCTATGGGCTTAGAGAAAGCTCTCTGAAATTCTCTTGGCTCAGAAGCGTCCCTGGAGTATCCTGAAGAACCTGTATTGAACAGAAGTTCTTTCTTAAAGTTTGGGAAAGGTCGTTAAACTAGTTCTAATTTACGTTCTTCAAACCAATCCCAATGTTTTCATCCTAATTAAAGAAAATACTTTTTTGAAACAGTTAAGCTCCACAGAAATGCTTCATCAACACAGTTTCTAATAATAGTAAATTGCAAATAATACTTATACAATGCAACATGACTGCATCAATTTCTGAATTCTCTACGTTAAAATCGTTAAATATTTGTTTTCTTTAAATCTGGTCATCTATGGTTTGAATGTATTTTGCCTATTTTCTTCATAAATATATTTTTTCATCACACATCAGTTAATAACTAATATAAACTTTTGTCAACTTCCTATCATATAATTTATATAATTCATAATTTGAAGGTAACTGTACAGATTACTTACTATCATTTTCATTAGGATTTAATATAAATTGTCAAATTTTTACATGTTGATTTATTTACTTATCTTATGAAAGTAATAAAAAGTTAACTATCGTAGATAAAAAACCGTTCTACATGTTTACGAAAACAGCAGTAATCAAATAAAACTAATACTAAGTTGCACGGAGTAAGGAAACCTTAGACATGAAAGCTGACATGCCTTGAATTCTACTAAATTTTCGGCTTGGTGATTCAGCACCATGAGTCTTCATATAAATTCTAAAACTGTTCAATTTTGAAGTCATTTTAGTAGCTGACTCGATTTTCTGAATATGTTTTGAATGTGTTCAAATTAAAGCAATGATGCTGAAAAATTCCTTCCTATTTGGGGATATCATTTACTTTTATGTGTTTTTTGCGAGGACTCTTACATTTTGCCAGTTTTACAATTCCTACAAGGTGGCATGGTACGAATTTAAATCGCAAAACCCATTACGGTTACTTGTATCTTTGGACGTTTGACTTCGTGCGTGACTTTCTGAGGGAAAACGGTTAGTGTGTACAGTCATTAGGATATTTTTGAAACAGGAGTTATGAAAAATGAGCAATGCCCTAGCTGGAACTCGAACCACGGACCTCTCCAATACGCTCCGAGTGTGCTAATCACTACACCATGAAAGTATGCTAAGAGGGTGGCGCAAATACCTTACATACTCTCTCTTTTAAAGGGCAACTGGGGATTAGGGAACACAGTCGCCAAATCCTGGTGGTGGAGAATCATCATCCACCACCTTTTTTAGTTCGTGCGCCACTATAGAGTTATTAGGTATTTTTTGAAAGCAGGAGATGTGAAAAATGAGCTATGCCCTTGCCGGGACTCGAACCTCGGACTTCTCGAATACGCGTCGAGCGTGCTAACCACTACACTACGAAGGCATGCTAAGAAGGCGGGAGAAATACCTTATAATTATATAGAAATGCGATCTGACTAATTTCTGTATTAAAGTTCTAGACAGAGAAGACGAGGAGAATACTTACATAGGAATATTTTAACTTCTCACACGATGTAAAAATCTATATGCTTTGACAAAATGCGGTTAATAAGTCATGCTTTTGTCTGATGGCCTGTAAATATTAAAAAGTTAAGACTCATAAATTTTCCATAATTATTTGATTACAATTAATAAATATATTCTATTAATTTGCTTGAATATTAAAACTTTGAGCTACTTTATATACCAGTGAACCTAGAAAATAATTAGACAATTTTGATTCCTAACAGACAAATACTTTTCATCCAAGCTTTCAGATGCTAGAAAATGCACTTTAGACGCGCGTCTAAAGTGCGTGAGAATCCTGCGCTTGAAAATGCATAAAAACACTGCGAGAATTCCAAATAATGAACAAAATGTATTATTTTTACTTGTAAGACGTTTTAAAAGGCTGAACATTTGACGACAAGGCATTCACTAGAGTTAAATGCCATAACAGAGTTTGTAGTTCTTGTTAAGGATTTAAAATTTCAACTAAATTGAGATACTGCAGCATTATTTACTACATCTTTTAGTGGAACATTTCTATTACTACAGTGAAGGCGGTGGATGTGGATCTGTTCATAATTTGCTTTGAAGCCTAATTTTTCATTCAATAAAGAAATCAGGAATATCATCTCTTCATTGCTTTAGAATCTTGACATATTTAATCAAAACCAACCATTAGAAATAAAAGCTAAAAACCAAAGAAAATGCAGTTACATTTTGGATCTCTAAAAAAATATGCTTCTGGCAGAAAGTGGCTGAACTTTTTTTTTAGGATCAAAGTACTTGAGCTTTAAGGAAAATATCCAAGTGATAGGAATTGTTGGCCCGTATGAACCACGTTAAGAAACAATAGACATTATTTAACGTCTAAAGAATTCCTTTTATAATAGCTTTGACATAGAAGAATGCAGTCAACTTAAAAACATAAAAGAAAACTTCTTTGAAACAAAAGCGAATGCAGCTGAAGGCATTTTTTTTTAAAAAAAAGTAGCTACATTTATCTTCTGTAAACTTTCTAATAGCTCAAGTTTGAAATCTGCTTCAATTTACCGAATTCGGTCTGAGATATTTATTTCTTATGCCCAAAAAATAATCATATTGTGCTTATTGTACGGGTTGTGCAACAAGAATAAAAGTCTCAGTTTTTTTTAATGTATAATAAAATATACGTTAGCATCAAATTTTATTTTAATACTATTTCAATGTGAATTTTGTTCAACAGTTTATTTCTGAGTTAACGTTAAAATATGTCTAGAGAGATTTGAGTTATTTTTAAACAAATAGATTAACGACAATTAACGATAAATAGATAAAATGTTCAGAAAATAATGAATTTCTGGAAAAATAATTAAGTCACTTTGAATAAACTGGAAGAGGGATAATACAATATTTAGTTAGCTCTTCTGCTTTATAACCGTCTCAGAAAATGAATTTGGGTAGTAGAAGTTCAATAAGATTTGAGATCTAACATTTTTAAAGGAATTGCCAACTTCATTGGCTTTCTCTTTCTCCTTTTGCTTTAGATTTGTTCCACAATTTATATACGTTTTTCCGAAACCAATGTTTTACGATTTAGGGAGTTTGGGATTAACTTACGGATACTGGCTTACTTCCAAAATCAATTTACACTAGGAATAACATTTTCGTATCGTCAGCCATAGCATCTGAATGAAGATGGATGGGAATGGTTAAGGTAAGATTCTGTTCATGAAATAAACTGGCTCATGGGTGTTTGAATGTTATCATGAATGAATCGAAGGGGTCGTGGGGTGACTGCGAAATTATCATAAATTCATTAATAACTTCATCCTTTTTATTAATCATTGCTTCCTACATAAGGAATTCCACCTCCTCATTAGTAACTGAGATTTAAGTAGAGTGCATTTATTTCAAGTCGCCTTCCAGCTGTATTTAAATTCAATCTGATCTCAAGAACCAACCTTAGGAATGAGGAAATTATATTAGAAAAAAAAAGATATTTATTTTGATTTGTATTTCTGACACTTGCAGATTTGGATTAATTTAAAAGATGCAGAAAGATAACAATAATAAATAAGTAATTTAAATATTTTATGTAATCTATTTAAACACTTAAATATAGACCTTTTTTTAAATTTGTTGCTTTTAAAATCGTATAGATGCAACTTAAATATGGTATGAGGTTTTATTTTAATTAAGCAGTTACTATAATTTTAAACTTTACTGCAACTTCTTTCCATAGTTCTCCCCAGAATGCAAATTAATTAACTGTGTATTTAAGCTGAGAGTTTGAATGTTTAGAGTGAGAGCTTCTTCTGACAGTCTTGTTTTGCTTTTACCTACTATCGCAAGCTCTGGCTAAGTTTTTTTTTCGGCTTTAGTATCTTGCTATCCCGACGTTTAAAATACTCGCTGCTAATTATCTTGAGCCAGCTAGTCTATTTTATGTGTAATTTCAGGCTAAGTTGTTAAATTACAATTAAATTTAACTTTCTGTTATGTTAATTTAAATACCCGCAATTAGCGGGGGTTCGTCTGTCGCACATTCAGTGCTTTCAATTCATTTAAAGAGTGTATAAAAAAGATTATTTTAACCTTCTTAAACTTCAAGTAGGGCCTGCACGACATTGATAGAAGCTTATAGATATAACAGAACTCTACAGTTCTCTTTCTGCATATTTTAACTAATGCAATTTTGAGCAGTTTTTCAAATCAAGTGAAGAAATAATACAGAGCAGTGAAACAATACAGAAGAAACCGAATTTAATAATTTCAGGTTTCTTATTACGACCGAATTCTATAAAATATTTTACGAATACTGTATCAAGGAAATTAATAAAGCAGTTTTATTTAATCGTAAAATAAAAATGTACATTATAATTGCGACAATATTATCTAATATTTTCTGTTTAGCACTCTGCAACTTGGACAACTGTTTTTATAATCTAATGAACAGTTCAATATATCTAAGTGAAATGCATAAAACGGAATACAAAGTTATGATTTTTAAATGTATGTGCAACAATTACTGATTAAGCGGTGACCTCTAACTATTCCTTTATTAGAATAAAAGTAGTAAAATATTATAATCTCAATACTTTCATTTTCTCTTTCGTTCAATCCTTCCATATCATTTTGCCCATCCATCATTATATTTTTGTCATACGTCGATAAAATGTGACGCTGTCAGTTATTATAACAGTTTATTATTATACTTCTTAGCTTAAACAGCTTTTTCGTCTACACTAACCAATTCATCTTCATTTATGATGTATTTTGGAAATTAATTTAATTGGCATTTTATTTACAGATTTTCCTCCTTTTTGAGAAACGCTTTTCAACTCTTCTTTTCCAATTTTGAAAATTACATCTAAGTCACTATTAAAACCTCAGTCAATGTCCGCATAAAAAAATTTCCTAAAATCCAAAGTTAGTTATATTATCAATAAATGTTTCATTTACTGGCGATCTATAATTTATATTTGTAGATATTAAATACGAGATAACAGTGTCTTTTTCGTTTCTTTTCATAATGGAGTCATTAGTCATTTACTAACTACCTTTAATTAAATAAAGATTTACATAAATCTTTTGAACTTTCCAGATCACAGTCCTGTGCGAAATAGTTATTAATACCATCAACGCAAGATATTTTCAATGCAATTATAAAAAACCTTTTATTTATTTTTCTAATCTTTCACGCAATACAACTTCGGATTAACTTCAAATTGACACACGTTTAATCACATTGTTCTCGAAAGCAATGGGATCTAAATCATACTAGTAGGTATTTTAAGATAGATACTGAAGTGCTGTTTAATAATAAGCATATTTAGTTTTTCGTAATAAAGAATTTATTGACGTTTTAATAGAAACGCAGATGCTGCGCTTTCAGAAGAGAAAGTAAAATTGTAATTTTGAGTTTTAATGTCATTGATATATCACATTTAGTGTTTGTATATGTGCAAGCAAGCCGGCATCTATCATCGTGAGTATCGGTCTGGTATCGTAATCGTTTTCGTCTATGCCTTCGAGGGACTTTCCCGACCGGTTCGCACTCTTTTTCGCTGCTTGGAGTTCAGGGCGAAGGACGGGCTTGGGCCTGTCTCTTAACCTATCGCCTCGCTTCAACATGCACGTTTAACTCTCCTGAAAGGTCTGACGATATGGTTCCTGATTTATAGAAAGCCAGCTGATGCATTTCCTCGAAAATATTCATTCTACATGCAGTTTCCGAAAATTCATCAATTATTTCTTTTATGCAAGAATCATGAGCGAACTCTTTCTGCTTTCTAAGGCTCACCCATTGTTTATCGCTACGTGGTGCACTGCTCTAAATTAATTGGCTGGTAGAAGCTTCAAAATCATAAAGAATTTCAAGATAAGTATATTGCTGGTCTACATATATTTTCGATTCCAGGTTTTTCGTGATTTATAGAAAAACGATGCAAATGGATTGTATGCCAAAGTATATCGTTTGACGAGTGGACGTTCTGCGTGTATAGTAGGACTATAGTTATGATCTGGTTATTTAATTTTCTTGTTTAGTTTATGTGAGCTCCAGAAAAAAATTTTTTGATTGCAAAAATAAATTGAATGAATTTTAGATGATTAACTTGTAGTTTCTTCCTCAACAATCACAGCGTCTGGGGTAAGTATATTATTTTGTTATCCTTTGTAGGTCACATGTTTTATTCCTATCATACGGGTTTTTGCGGAACCACTTTTAATCTCCCATTTTTTATTTCCCAACTTTTCGGCTTATTTCGGCCTTTTTATACATATCGGCGTATATATCCCTATCATATTATTTTTACGTATTATTTTTACTACGTAGAAATAATTTTTACTGCAGTACAACAGTATAGCCTTTGAAATGGACACCAAATTTGGGAATGGCTAAAACGGATGAGTTTTTATATTTGTATTCTTTTCCCCTGAAACTAATTCAGGCTTGTTTTGCATATCGCAATAAATTTTAATTGTTTAGACGAAGAAATTGAAGCACTATGAACAACAATTTCTAGGCTTGCAAATTAATTCTGAGTTTAAGCTTGTTCTTTCCGAAATTTGTAATTCGTCATTTGTAAATTTGTCATTTTTCTAGTGTTACTAACATTTTTTAAAACATATTGCGATTTTTCCTTTGAAGAGGGAATATTGTGTTGTTTGTAACCTGGAACATTTAGATATATTTCATTTAAATCTGAGATCTGAGAACAAAACATTAGATGTACTTTAGCGATCATTTGAAGTTCCTTTTGGTACGCATCTTTTGCGAATATTGCATTATCAACCCTCTCTGATCTATTTTTTGAAACATACAGGAATTCTAAGATTTTAAAGTATTTCGCCGAGTTGTCTATATAATGCAGTGGTCAGCTCGTCTAAACAGTTATTAGAAATCTCGGGTTCAGCTCCTGATAAGCGTATGATTGATTTTTCAAGATTTTCGCCTCTAAAGAACTTAATGTCTGTACAACACAATAATGCCTTGTATCTACGGAAAGTACGCTCCAAGACAAAGCTTGGTTACGTAAAATCGCAAAGCCTACTTAAAGATGCGATATTCGAGAAACACTTATAAATACGGTAAAATTTAATTCGTGATGTGAATACAGTACGATATTGCTAACATTCAATAAAGTGTGAGGGCTCTATGTTGTCCATTTACAGTACTCATACTGAATGATGTATTTGCTATTTAAGATATTTTGAGTGATCTTAATATCATTCTAATCAATGAAAGAATATGAAAACAATGAATAAAACAGTAATAACTGAAATGTAGCTAATACATGCTGTTTAGGGAAAGCTGTTTGCAAGAGGATCCAAAATGACGGGTCGGTTAAAATTTTACATATCATATTGTTGCGAAAAAAATTCGTATTAAATGCTGTGCTAAAACGCAAAGCATAAAACCGAATTCTAAAAACAAAACAAATGTAATGATAAAGAGGAGGACACATCGATTGTTTGCTAGCAAAGACATTCTTGCAATTGTTACAAGTCTTTTATCCCAAGCAAGAAAATTTTTACTTGCTTATATTTGTTCCGAATTCCGTAAATTTGTAGAATTTCCATTCTTTTCTTGTTCCTATGAGGATAACCGAAAGACGTCCAAGCATTAAATCAAAGGCGCTATGTGAAATGCTTTTCTCTAAAGCCAAATTTGATAAACTTTAAATCTTTGCTTTTGATCAGATCCTTCTTCTTTTTTGCATAATTATTCCTAAATAAAATAAAGAAGTCGCGTTACATCTGTACAACCTAACCAGGCCAAGAAAACAGTGGAAACAGTATTATAATTTTGGAGGAAATTTTTAACTACATGCAGCTGTGAAAGTGATGTTTCCTAATGATTGACCAAAATTCTGTTCCAGAAATAAAAATTGAGAGAGAAGGTAAGATCAGTTTTACAACCGAAAAGTACGTTAGTAAAGTTTGCCGGTATCACTACGAGCTACTGCACAATTAATGTTGGAACCACGAATTTATATTTTTGAATCCCTGCAGTTGAAAATCTTTACTTTCTCTTCGAATAACCATAATGTCCTACTAGAAAATCTTGTCGCATTTTGTACATTCTTCAGGAATAAAGATGAAGAATTGCTTTGAGGCTAAAAATTGTTAGACCTTTAGGATACATCACAGATGTTGTCTCTGATGACTACTCTTTGGATAATTATTTACACTACCATAACGATATTTATCTTTTATATTTTCCAATTGATGCGTAACAGCTTCCGATTAATCAGCATGATATGATAGCGGAATCCTTAAAATATATGTATGAAAAATATATTCCTTAAATGTAAATATCCAGTGATCCTTAAGTAATCCTTAAAATATAAGTATCCTGAATTTCTACTCAAAATATCATATGGCACAGTCCACATTATCTAAACAACAAAATTCTCTGTATGACACTAAAAGGAAATATTCTTTGATAGTAAAACCTTTTATTACAGTGCTATTTTATTCCCTAATATCTTATCGGATGTTTAAAGATGCATCTTCAAACATCATTTGAGTACTTTTCGATTTACCGGGAATGTGATATTCTAATGATACTCTTAAAAATTTCAGCGTGATGTAAAATCATAGAAGAATATCAGATCATTTAGTAATATTGGTAAAATTTTATTAACCATGACATATTTTCTCTCTGCTTTCAGCATGCCTTCGTGGTGTAACTGCAAGCACACTCAACGCGTATTCGGAAGCTTCGGAATTCGAATCCTGGCAAGGGTATTGCGGATTTCCTGACAGTTCCTTCCTTCAGTTTCCTGCCATCGAAAAAATTTAAAAGACTCTATAAGTGGCGCTCGAACTAAAACATAGTGGACGATAATTTGTCACTGCCAGGATTTGGCGACTGGGTCCCCTAATCCCCAGTCGCTCTTTAAAAGTGAGCGTATATAAAGTATTTTCTCCCTCCTTTCCACATGCTTTCGTGGTGTAGCTGGACGCGTATTCAAAAGGTCCAGAATTCGAATCACTATATATTTTTCATGTTTCTGCTTCGATATAGCCTAATAACACTCCATAACTATTACTCTTTCAAATCATAATATAATCCTCTAGGTTTTTCAAAAGAAAAGCTATATAGCTTTATGCAACAATAATTTGGTATACGTATCTTATAGGCTTATTTTGGCTAATGTGTCTAAAGACAAAAACTGGGAAATAATCTCAAAATTTTACATATATTTATTTCTGCTAACTTTATTTATTGACACAATTACATTACATTTTACATTACATTGAATTAATTTTACATTACATTGATTGATTAAGTGAATTACATTTGATTATTTTTTGCAACATAATCTTATTGGTATATCTAACATATTGCTTTCACTGCAGATTGCAACTACCCTGGTTTCTTTACAATCATATTTTATGGCAGTTTGATATCAGCTTTCAGAGTTAGATATCAATAATGAAATAATGAAAACAAAAAGAGTAAATTTACTTGAAAGTTTTATGTTGAGTTTTAACATAAATATTCCCGATAGCTTAATAACACGAGTTGTAATCTAATACTAAATTCTTGGATTTATTACTATACCAGCTTATATATTATGAGCTGGAACATTTCTTTTTTCCATTGATAATAATAGTTATTTTTCTTGATCTGAGCATGCAGAAGCAGAAAACTGAAATGTTTTCTAATCGAAACGCTTTATCGTTACGCATTAATTAGAAATAAAGATAAAACAATTAATGAGTTTTTTATTAAATGACACTTTTTCTATGCATAAATATAAACCATAAAAAATGTTAAAGAAATCTTCGTAATTTTAATAAACTAACAATGAATATTACGCATGTGTATTGAAATATAAATTACATCACCTATGTTATTTCAAAGATTACAGAAAGCAGCCCACCGTTAACGTTCACTGTAAATACTAGAGGCTATTCGAAATTCTATTGTGATGCCATCGAAGAGAAACGGTGTGGAACCGTAAAATTAATAAAAAAGGGAACATTACCAGAATTTCTTGCAACAGAGTATTTGTATTGTTACGAATTTTGCATATATGTTCCAATGTTTATCCTAAGTTTATTAACAGTTATTTTAAGTTATTAACAGTTATTTTAGTAAGTATACTAAGCTCGGCCATACCTTAGGTCCTTGCTTGGCTTCGCCGATTTAATTAATACTTAGGAGCCAACTAGTTAGATTTCTGATAGCTTCGGCTATACATTTCAGACAGCTTAGTTAAGCTAGCTTAGTTTAATTTAAATTTATTATTATTTAAGTTGAAGCCTGAGTGGAGGTTTGTGTAAAGTTCTAAGTAGGAACTGATAGTAAATATTCTGAAAAATAAAGGGTTGTGAACCCTCCTTAAGTCTTACGTGCTTTGTTCACACACTTAAGCGATTATTCGCTTGTTAGTGTTCGTGGGGTTTTAAGTTAGAACTTTAGAGTTAAATAAGTAAAACTCCACAATGTAAATAATTATATGTGAAATTATAGTATCTTTTGTATAACGTAAATCAAGTGTAGTGAGTGAAACGTCTGAAGAAACGTAGGTCTGCTGGAAAAATAAGATTACAGGGACCACATTGAGGTAAATGGCTATCTCGCTAAATTGGCGAGATATCGCCAAGGTGGCGATGGTTAGACGAGTAATTTTTGTCGCCAAATTTAGCGATAAATTACCAAAAGTTGCCAAACTTAGCGATCATTTGGCAACATTATGATCGGATCCCTGTATAACTGTAAGTGATCCAGTAATTGAATAATTGTAATTGATCCCTATATGTAACTGTAACCGTATCTCGTCCTTATGTGTAACTGTAACCGTATCTTCGTATAAATGAATTTCGAGTAATGGAAGGTGCTAAAGATTTCTCGGTGGCCGCAGAAAATTATGTAACCCAGAAAGAGCATCAGTTCTTAGTTTTTGTTAATATCTGACTTCAGAATATTGAGAGATCGTGCGAGCTTCGCTGTTTGGATGCGCTTTGCATTGTGTTGTGTTTAACATTCTTAATAGTTTGAAGTGATAAGTACTGATTGTGTTCTGTCTACTGAGAAGTGCCGTATGTATATTTTTGTGGAAAGCTCCAGAACTATAACGTGTTTTCTCTGGTAAAATAAATTTTATCAAGCCATCGTCGGTTCTGTACGCATTCGATCCATTACGAACCCGCATGCACGCAACAGTAGGTTTTCGATTACTTAACAAAACCAATGACACTTTCGTCTGTTTTCTAAAACAAAGATAGCCAATAAATCGACTGAGAAGGTATTTGGGTCAACTCGAATTCCCACTCCAATATTGGCTTACTGGCAAGAAAACTGAAATTAAATTACATAAATTGACAGTCAACAAATTACAGACGAGTGAGGAAACGACAGAAAAGCGTTTGATATTGCTTCATTATTTAATCAGTTGCCTATCAGTTAAAATATCACTAGAGTTTAGAATATGTACATTAGTTAAAACACCACTCGCAAGTACGTATATTTTTTATTTACCTTTACATTGCATTTCAGTTGGTTGTAAGTTATTCGAATATGGCAAACCATATGAGGATTATCTTCCTAAGGGAGGGTTGCCTTCGCGGAAACCTTTCAAAGAAAAACTGATTCGTAGTTCGTGCACATGAGGAAAACCACGAAAACCAGCTATACAGCCAGCTCGTGCTTCTAAAATAGAACGCCTAGTATTCAGCCATGTTAACTTCTCCACCGCTGATGGGGCTCATATTTCAGTTATACATATATATGGCATCCCGTAAATACAGCATAAATTTTGTGCCCTGATAATCCCAGCTCTGAAAGCATTAAATATAATATATATATAATATAATATAATATAAAATATAAGAGTAATATCTCTTCAACCAACCTCCCCCTCCTAAATTAGAGAAAACTTTTAATGAAAATTTATGTCACTTTCTTGAGATAATATAAATTTTATTTAAAACATTGCAAGTAACAAAACGCATTAAAATAAAATTAACTTTATAAGATATATCTCCCTCCTTCTTAACATGCCTTCGTGGTGTAGGGGTCAGCACGCTCGGCGCATAGTCGAGAGGTCCGTGGTTGAGTCCCGGCGAGGGCATTGCTCATTTTTCACGTCTTCTGCTTCAAAAAATACCTAATGTCTCTACAACTTGTTAACTTGACTATAATAATATCTTTGTGAAAGCGCCCATTTGGGATATTTCAGCAGTATAATGAGGTTTACCTAATATCCGGCAAGTAGTTGTTTTTTAGTCAGACGAATACTGATAAAACAAGTAGGAAGTAAACGTAACCACGGCATGTAGCGTGTGTTATAACCAACATTATTACTTTCTGTTTTTATCTGTAAATTGACAACATGTTTTATTTTAATTAATTTCGATGTTTGTAATCTTTAAAATAAAGTTTATTTCTTATGCGCAGTATATAACGCCATAATTTTTCATTCCATTTTCTCTTCTTATATATTTAGCTATTTGAATATTTTTCATAACTCAGAGGCAGCAATTTTACTGTGTACATTTTTATGCTGCGCTTAATAAGAATTGTTTACAAACAACACCTGAAACGTATACAAACAGTTACTTTAAAAACCCTCATTTCCAACTGTTTATTAACTCCAAATGTATTACTGCAGATTCTTGTTTCTCAAGTGAAATTGTTTTGTACCTACTCAGTAAATTCATCAGTCTTTAAATTTCAAAAGTAATGATAATAGAAAATGCAGCGTTGTGTCATAGTAGGCTATCCAACAACTTAAAACATTAAAAAAGGTTATATACTTATGATAATTTGAGAAGAAAAGTTAGTTTTCACATCATTTATAAGTTTAAAATTAAAAACCAGTGCTTAGAAAAATTCTTCTGCAAGTTTCATAGTATTTTATAAATGCAATATTTCATGACAAAAGTAATACAAAATTTTAAAACTAAGTCTACATTATATATTTGTATCCTAAATAAAAATTTATGGTGAAAAATTACACAATACGACAAGAATTATATTCGAATTTTGAATTCTTCTGGTGATACACCATTTGGTTAGGTTGTTGTGAAACTTAACTACGATTTCGAATATTTTCTATTGAATAAAAGCATATGTTTTAAAGGGATTTCCGGATGGAAAAAACTGTTTAAATGTGCGACTTACGCAAGATGCCTTTAATATTGCGTAATGGCTAAAAATTATTATTTTTGGAGGAAGCATCCCACAAGAGTGAATATTATCTTATCTCGTAACTATTAAGAATTCTTACATAATTTCTCTTGCTAGAAATCTATACTTGCACTGGTTCCGAAATATTATACATAATGTATTAAAAAATTCAGTTTGAGCTTCGCAGGTTAGAAAATCAGAATTATTCACAGTTAAAATAACTTAATGTAGTTAAGTAAGAGTTTAGAAAATTAATAACAGAACTTTCAAAGAAGAAAGCAACTAATATGTTTTCTTAATTGTCTTAACAGAACCATGAGCGCGAAGATTTCTCAGCATTGTGAGGTTGTTACATACAATTGCTCTCTCAATGATAACAATAAACTTACCAAAATGGTGGCCCCTATGCTCAGTGGCGTGGGATGGCGTAGGCACAGGACCCTAGGCGGGTCCTTTTAGAGGACGGTAAAATTTCACAATACATAATAATAATATTTTATAATTTGAATTAAAAATTTGAACCATCCCTTTTCATATTTTTATCGCACATACAATTCGAACAGATTAAAATGAGGAAGGAACTTTTTAATCTGTAACGAAACCGAGAAATCCCCTTCTTTAAGTGAGTGCTTTCATCTCGCTCGCTCTAGCGAATGGCAACGCCGTCTCTGTTAACCAGTTGCCTTGCGGTAATTTTCTTTGTTTTGTTTTGTGCTCGGGCTGTTTTTGACGAATATTCAGCGAGAATATATTATTTCATATAAAGAATAGCGTTTAATACTGTCTAATAACACGTGCCACATCAGGGGTCCAGTTCACACTGATTGAATTAACTTGCTATTATTCAAGATTTTCTTTAAGTGCGTGTTGGTATTTGTGATTATTAAATTATTGAACGTTGTCAAATATTGTATGTAAACTATAAATCGATGGTCCACGTCAAGAGTCCCCAACATTTTTGTCCTTAAAAGCACATTCTAGAATATCTGTTGGACGGCCGGCACCATTTACTTTTTAAAGGTTAATTTATAGTTGGATAGAGTTATATCGAATACACCAAGACAAATATACATGCAACATAAAAAAAGAGATCAGTCGCGTTTCGCTTTGTGCCGATATCTGTGTTGGACGCAATTTCTATTTCATTAAAAGTGAGAAAACTTTCACATAGAATTTTATTGAAAACTAAAACATTTTTTACTGTGACCAATTTCACCTTTTCATAATTTTTCCGTTATCTTTTTCTGCCAGTATTTATGAATAAGTACCAAGATTAGAATTGGAAATTTCTGACATCATAATTGCTTAGTTTGTTTACTATTAGGTACAGTAAAAATATGACATTTAAAATAAATTCACAGGAATCGAATGCAACACGATAGATATTAAATATCTTTTATTTTCAAACAGCTTCAATTGATTTTAAAAAAAAAAGGTTACTGTATTTTTATCTAATTCAGTAACTAAAAGGCTTGCATGAAAAATTAAATACACATTCCTACTTAACAAGACTGCAGAAAGGAAATAAGAAACGCATTTAAACATGGAGATAATTAATTATCTGTTAAGGTTTTTCTTGTCCTGCTGCATAAGTTTATCGAACTTCAAAGTAAGCAATATGATATATAGAGATTATCGAAATTATGTGGTATTTTTAGTGGAAATATTTTTGTATATATTTTACTTGATAGTACAATGCTGTATATTCTTTAAAACAATGTTTTTAGACTTTTATACTGAATACAGTAACGAAATGGTCATATTTTACTGTATAATATGGTGCGTTTTAAATTACGGTTTGTTAGGTCTCGTTTTTTACTTTGTTTTTTGGTTATTCATTTTTCCATAAAGCTGTTTCACAATCTAACAGATAACAGAAACAGATTATTAAAAGAATAGCGGATAGTCGAGTTTCCACCGAGTGTGAAAATGATGAAGAGTTTTTAACCTTAGAATGCCAGTTTTACAAATAGTAATACTTGTGCTGCCATCTGTTGTCAAAGTATATAACTCAGAAAAAAATTGATTTTGAGCGTTCTGTAAAGAGTGACGAGGCTTGAAAGCGAAAAGTTTCAGGGACGTATGTAATTCTGAAATAAAAGACAATATGGTATAACTGATAACTGCCGTACAGTGATCGATACGAAATAAATATTTTGTCTATTCTTGAATTCATTATAGATAGAAATAAATGCATTTGCATTTAAATGAAGTAACGAAAATAAGATTAAAATTGTTAATGTTATAAAGAGCTCCTTTGTAGACAAAAATATAAAAAAGGAAATAGTAAAACAATAAAATACTTAAAAACAAAAAGAATTTCTTAAATAGCTTTAATTATGTGACAATACCGAAAATTCAAGACTCTCTCTTTAATTTAACTAAACTCTAACTAAAGACTCTTTCATACATTCCTTTATTTCATGTTATTATCGCATCACTTCATGCACGATTATATACTTCAGTACTTGAAGGCTGAAACTATACTTTTGTGTAACTAAGTAAATGCTATTTAAATATGAAAAAATAATCAGAAGTATGTTCGAAATAAGTGTAAGCTGAAGTGAGTGTAACTTTCATGAATAAATCTAAAAACGCACAAAATTAAGTAAATCATCTGAGCTTACTGAGAGTGACTATGTTTTTTTTTTCCTTCTTTAATTTCTTTGGACAAAAAAATCTAAAGTAAAATGTTCGGTAGAAAACTCTTAGCAAATAAAGTTAACAATTTCTTTTTTTTTTTTTTTTCCCCAACCATGAGATTTTTTCGATCATTATTTTTAGAAATAAAAGTTTCCAATATCTAAGCACTTTTTCTTTATGCTTTTAGGCTTCGAATAAGATCGGGATGTGTTTAGTCTTATGACTGTTACATGTGTCATAATTCTTAACAAATTCAAAAATTAAATTATTTCTCATTCTTACATTAAACATCAGTTAAAGATTTATAACAAATTTCATAATAAAATGAGTTTTATGAGTAATGTATTGGGGCCTAAATCCGTGCTGTTCTTCACTGGGTTGTCGTTTTTACTATGCTATGATTTTATTAGAATAAAATATAACTGTACTTTACAAAATAATAACAAGACATTGATCCGCTACGTCATAAATCAATAATCGCTCACACATTTTACTCACTGATATAATCACCATCTTTCCCAATGGAGGAATGGCTTGGTTTGGTTTATGTGATTATGGCAAAGCACTCGAGAGTTATCTGTTTAAGGGCAGGGAGGCTTTCGTGGAGGACTTTCTAAGGGAAACTCTTGTTTGTATACACTTTACACACGGGGAAAACCACAAAACTCCCACGCAGCCACCCCGTTCGCTGGGATTCGATCTCCAGACCAAACTACCAGCATTCATCGATTTTACCGCTCATCCGCTGGTGGGCTTCTTTGTCAACGACCGCCTGCAGCGTTCAGTGTCTCTCCTGTAGAACTGTTGAGGTTTTGAATTGAAAAATCTGTTAGCCGTTTGCTAAGAGAAGCTTCATCATGAAATTATTGTACCTCTTGTTAGAGAGACACCGGAAAAAAGTGGTAATAAAAAAAGACGACAAGCATAGTAATGTTTCAGCATGCTAAGTGATTAATTGAATGCAGTGATAAGACGGTTACAGTTTTAATCTGAATAATGAAGTCTATCAAAATATTTTCCTGTGTAACCAAAACTGCGTTGTGTATTACAGCTTAACAAATGAAAGTTTGCTATGATACCGTATTTCGAAAGCAACGAAGTAAGATATGTAGTTTGCGATGTTCAATAAGTGTACATTTCTATAAAATTGTCAATAAGGGAAGAAGTTTGATTTGAATTAAAATGAAAATTTACTCGAAGTCACGAAACTTTTGAGATAGTTGCAAAGACTGGTATTTATGTATTATCCTGTCGACCAAGAAATTTGGCTACCGTCGAACCATGAAAGTTAGAGATCTCGCCAAAGTAACGCCAGTCATTCCTGCGGAATTCTGAAGGAACGGACGTCTTTTTATTTAAACAATCAACATTCAGCAACTTTTTTACACAATCAGCATTCCATCCGCTTCTTAAAAAGGCTTTCGCCGATTTCTATTTTTTTGTGTTTGATCCTCCGATTTTACAGGAAGCTCTGTTTAGGATGCTGTAAGTACAAACCTCACCATGTATTTCTTTTTATCTGTTACCGTTCCGTCTGTCATATTCAGCTGACCATACCATATCCATTAATACCACGCACATTTTTATAGTAGAATCTCATAACATTTAAATTAATCCATGGCTTTCTGTTCTGTAGATGACAGGTCTAATTTTTATCATTTATTTTTAAAATGCAAGAAAAAATATGGCAATAACAGTTAATTTATAGCCTTTTTCATAAAATCTAAAGAAGGTTTGTCGAGATTACATCAAACGAATGCGTAGATTTTATGAGTGTGTTGCTACGTCGTTCTTATCCAGAACAGATGCTAAATCGCGCTGCTTCCCGACAGTTTCCTTATCAAAGAGATAATACGTAAATATTCAGTGTTTCCCTTGGAAAGTTTTTCTCGAAGATACCCCTCCGCTTAGTCAGATAGAATTTGAGTGCTTTGTCATAATCAGTAAACCAAACTTACTTAACCAAAGATTTAAATCGGCAAAGTTTAGGATCATGCTTTTGAATTTGCAAATTGAAAAGCTTTTAAGGAAGAATAAAATATAACTCAATATTTAGGTTCTCCTCGATAATTATGAAAAGGAAGTTTACAACCAATAATTAAAGTGCCCAAGATTTAAAAGTCGCCCTATTTACTTAAATTCCAAAGTTTTCGTAGCTCAGTAAAATTTTCCATTATGTGGATTTTCTTTAATGGAATATAACACCTTTCGGAGTTCTTAGATACTAAATACGCCAACATAAGATATTCGGAAGAAAACCATGTTAAAAAATATATAGTTCTGGATATCGTACCGTATGGCCAAAGAATGGAGATTATGTGATGAGCAGAATACTATGCAGAAAAACCGAAGACAATTATGACTTTTTGGCAAAACCTTTGAAGTGACAATTATTCCTGAATTGGTTTTCATTTCAAACTTTTAAAAAAACGCAGAGTTTAAAGTAGGTACAACTAATTAGGTTTAAAATAGATACAAATTATGAATACAAAAGAAGTGCATAAAGTTAACAATTCATTCAAAATTTATGAGAGAAATTCGAAATACTGCTGTACAAACTACTAAAGTACACATTCATAAAACTGATCGTTGGACATCAAACTTGCAGTACAGCATCTGGAGTGTAATTCTTTATTAATACGACACAGGAGACCAATAGTGCGGCAATTCCCCTAGTAAATGACGAACACAAATCTTGTACAGTCATTAAAAGTATTTCTAATCATTTTTCTTGCAAAACGGTGCGTTAATTCATGACGTGATACTGGAAGAGGTAAACGTTTTCTAGCTCTGTCCTCAAACATACTTCAGACAGACTTAGTGATAGAAATTGTTTATTACATAGGAAATGCTGAAGCTAACTTTCATGCTATTCAAATCATTTTGTCACTTGTTTTTTTGCGTGAACCATGCACGTCATTCGGATGCACAATATATTGCTTTCGGAGTACAATGCTTTAGCAAATACATGGATGTGTTAGTATGTCTTCTAGAATAGACCGATAATCCTTAACAGTACTATGACCGTCGAGAACAATCAGTGTTCTCAAACATTCCCATGACACTGCAGATCAAACTGTCACCGATTCTCCTCCCTCAGGACACGAAGCAATTCGGATGATACTTCTCTGAAAGAGTTCTCTGTTCGTAAATGTTCCCAGAAGTGATACAAATAGTCTCATCGCTGAATAATAATAAATAATGAATAATGAATATTTTACTGCATATCATCCAAGCTATGTGTTCCTATGCCGGTTATTAAAGGCTTTGCTGTAACTGGCCAGATGTGAATATTAACCCTAAAAAGTTTCCAACAGGCAGTCTTTGCAAAAAGGAATGAGTTCAGAAAAACACTGAAGAAAACTACATCGTCGGTTTTATTTTTTAAACAGTACTCTAATTTACCACTTTAACATTCGCTTCGGACAACTTCATTTTACCTTGGCAATTCTGTTCTTTCTTAGATCTGTAGACATCTGCTTATGTACCGAAGTCTTTGATACATCTAGTTTTTAGAGGGTTTCACCTTCTTATTTCATAGTTCAAACTTTGAAACCCCCAACACTGTTCAGCGAATAATCGCTTAAATATGTGAACAGAGACGTAAGACTCAAGAAAGGTTAATTATACTTTGTTTCTCAAAATAAATATGATACAATCAGCTCCTAACTCGGAGCGTACAGCAAAGCCTTCACTTGTGCTTGAACTCAAATTAATATGAAATTTAACTTAATTAAGCTTAACTAAAGCTAACTGAAAGATATAACCGAAGCTATCAAGATTCTAAGTAGTTGGCCCCTAAATCTCAATTAAGTCGGCGAAGCCAATCAAGGGCCTAAAGTACGGCCGAGCGTAGCAATAGCTTAGCGAGAGGTAGCCAAAGGCAAACGCGTGCTAGTCAGGAATTCGGGCCTCTAACGAAGTCAGTGAAACATCGACTTAAATACAATTCTAACTCATTTGCATTAGCCGCGTTTCTGAAAATACATTCTGGTAGGAACTTGTAAGCTGAAGCTAGAAGGGATAGGAAAGATGCATAAACTTAAAATAACTGTTATAAAATTAGGATAAACCTTACAACATTTAATACATATGTACTGCCTTTAGTTTAAAAAAACGTAATAATAAATTGCGGCACA
>KK115898.1:105210-155405 GCA_000611955.2 Stegodyphus mimosarum | reverse complement strand
GCTTTTGCGTTGCCAAAAGGAGGAAGGAAAAGGAGATTCACTTTTACCCTGATCAGCTGTCTGCATCCACGGCACACACGTTAGCCTTTTCTAATACACTGGTGGACAACTGCTAAGGCCGGATGACAGAAGCAGCAATAGCAAGCACAAAACGGGAGACAGGGAAATGCAGAAATTAACATAAGTGCGGGGTATAGCAAGACGTCTTGGGCATATGTAAATTTTAGATTGCCGAAGTTGTTCGTCACGTGATATGCTGATAAAAGAGATAAAGGATTTGACCCGTATTGATCTTTATTGCTCAAAAGGAAAATTTAACGGGAAAGAATCAATTGTCAAAGTTGCAATTTTCGATATGTCTTCCGACATCACTCAGATAATTTTATGCATAGCCGTATTATTGGAAAGATTGAAAAGTGCAAAAAATAACAGATGTTGCTAGGGAGTTCAACGTCAGCCACAGTGTTGTTTCAAGGCTTCAGAAACCCTTTCAAACAAAAGGAATGTATAACAAGCGTCACGGGGAAGATCGTGCTTGCAGTACGACGCCTTCAGAAGTTAGGAACATAGTGTTAGGACAAAAAGGACCGGCGCATCACAGCTGTTGAAGTAGCAAATCAGCTACTTGCTGCTACTAGCAAGCGGATCTCCCGAAAAAACTGTAGCCAGACGTTTGTATCAAGGAGGACTATACGCCCGCCGCCTATTGTATGCATTCCATTGTTCAGACAGCAAAGTAACATCCGTTTGCAATGGTATCCCAAACATCGTAATTGGACTCTATAGAACTGGGCTTGAGTACTGTTCTTAAATAAGAGCGGGTTCAACGCCAATTGATCTGGCGTGAGAGTGGTACTGCTTATTGTTCTGAAAATATCCGGGAAAGGACCGATATCCGAGATGCAATATCATAATATGGACTGGCACTATAAACAGTTTCCGCACTCCCCTAGATGTGGTTGCAACTGAGACTATGACTGGCCAACGACATATTAATGATGTTCTGCTGCCTCTTGCACCTTGGCATATTCCGTGATGCTCTCGATGATAAATTTGTTTTCATGGACGACAGTGCAACATGCAATCGAAAGGTCGCTGTCTAGGAGTGTCTACAGAAGTAGGATATTCAACACCTAGTATTGCAAGCACGGTCTCCAGATCTGAATCCCACTGAAAATGTTTAGGGCTCTTTAAGAAGGAGTCTCTTTGGTCAACAATGCCCTCCAATAAACAAGGACACCCTCTTCCATGCATTGACAGAGGAATGGATAAATTCCCCCAAAATCTGCTGGATAATGTGCAAAGTATGACACGACATGTGGAATCTTGCATTGCCCTGCATGGTGACTATATCTCGAACTGACATCATATGCCACAATGACTGCGGAATATAATTGCATTTTTTTCGCTTTGAGGTATTCAGTACAATATGACTATTTTGTCCCTTGCACACTTTTCGAAACCTTGTAGAACTCAGAGCACAATAAATTATCTTTATTGTTATGCATTAGAATTCTGGCATTATTTTATTTCACTTGGTCATCCAAACACACTTACTTCTTAATGCGCCATATAGCCGTTTGTGATCCGTCCTTAGCAATTGTCCACCAGTGTCCACCTGCACTCAGTACCTCTAATAAAGCAGCAGATTCACACTTCACATACTGAAGCTGTTGATAAATTTCGAACTCACCCAGGATTGCCGACCGAAAGGACAAACCCTGATTTGAAACTCAATGGGCTATATTCTCAAAATATTTCAGTTTCGTTGTTGAATCCTTGTACGTAGACTACTTATAATTATTGCCGAATGATGACAATTAACACCGAGCATGCTTTAATTTAAAATGCCCAATGAATCCGCTTTTAATATTCAAACGTAAACTATGCAAAAACTACACATTTCGTGAAATTTTTCTTTCAGAATGTTTGTCTATTGATTTATCATAAGAAACACAAATTCTACGAATATCCTAAAAATAATTATATAACTAATACAACCTAAAATTACTATTGTTCTGCGTATATAGCTGCAGATTTGCGAAAGACGTAGACACTCTAACTACTACGTAATTAATAGTTTCCATTTCGAACCAATTTTTTTTTCATGTAGCTTGTATTAATGAAATTTTAATGCATTTAGTTTCAAAACGAATTAATTTTTTCAATATATCGGTTTTTTTATTATGATTCTCTTCTAATCATTTTGCATTCACTTTTTTCATTTCTTACATTCACTATTTTTTAAATTTGCTTTACACTTTTTAAAGCAATTACGACTGTTTAATACTGTAAGAAGCAAGAAATAAACACTTATTTCACATTAGTTTTCCCATTTCTGTGTTGTCGACAAGTTGTTAGTTAATGATTGTTAGCTCTAATATCAAAAGAATAGACCTGCCATTCTTTAGTGAAAGATTTTAACTTGACTGCTATTTTTTCTTACCGCTGTCAGAAGCAATTTTCTGTTCAATGATTACAGTTACTTGTTTATTTAATGAAAAGCTTTCAAAGAAAATTCTGTTACCTTTTATAAAAGCACAGAAAATGTTTCTTTTTTACGAATAAGTTTATATTTTTTTTACTTTTCCATTTATTTCTGTAATTCTGCAATTCATCATTAATTAGGCTACGTAAATATGTTCAGTGCAGTGCAAAAGTTGTGGTAAAACCTTTTCTTCATTTCTTTCAACTATCTTGACTGTTTTTCTTTTAACACCAGTGGTGCTATTAGTCGCGATCCTCCTTTACTGTCTCTATCACTTTTCAAATAAAAGGATGTTGCCACCAAATATTATTGCCATATATTATTTTTAAAGGAATAATAAAGAAGATATAAAAATTATTTACGGTAATACTTAATACTATATCGGGAATTTTAAAGATGCGCTGTTTTTAAATATTTCGTGATTTCAAAGTTGAATTTTATGTGGCATAAGTGCGAAGAAATTATTCTTAATAAAGTAATAATAAAGTTATTATAATAAAGTTAAAGCAAAAAAATTAATATGTAAATCATCCTATCAGGGAAACTGATCACAGATACAATAACTGAGAAAAGACTCAAAACAATTAAGGGCAACACTTAACACAACATCGGGAATACCAAACAATTAAGGGCAACACTTAACACAACATCGGGAATACCAAACATATGCTGCTTTTAAAAATTTGTGACTTTGCTGTTGAATTTTATGTGGCATAAGTGTGAAGAGAGTAATATTCGATAATAAAGTTAAAAAAGACAAAAAAGAAGTTGTGTAGGTCATCTTTGTAAGAAAACTGAACGTTGATATAATGAACTGAGAAAAAAACTGAAAAAATAGAAAATTGTATGGAAATACTTAACACGCTTTCGGGAATTCTAAAAATAAGCTGCTTTAAAAAATTTTCGTGAATCTTATTTTTTAATTATGTGTGGCGTGAATGCTAAGAAAGCGATATTTATTGAGAAAGCTATAAAGACAAAAAAAAAAGTGCTATCATGAGTGAGTCTAAGAAAATAAGGACTTTATGCTTTGTTAAGTATCACATCATCCTTGTTTAATCCCTCAGTAGCTCATTTCTCTATACGTTTTTATGCTGATTATGACGATTAGTTGCGTTAAAGTAATAAAAAATGTCATGTCTCTTCCCCCAAATTGCTTGATACTAATTTTACAATCAAAATATTCTTTCTCTCTGGGGCGGGGAGTTCAAACTCTAAGGAATTGGGTTTTTTATGAAATCAGCAGATTATGTGTCATTAATAAATACAAAGAACAGGCACCGTTGAATGTAATCACGGTTTTTCACGACTATTTTGATAATATTAAACGATGAGAAGAAACAAATGCCTTTCAAAAGAGCAGTGGAATTTAACTAATTTAATACCTATATAATCAGAGATTTATAAATAGGTACTTTCACAGCATTTTAATCAGGAAAAGGCGAAACTCTGTTTATGAAACGTTCGTAATATCCTTAATACAAACGTTCATTTATGAACTATTCATAACATTTCCAGAAATGTTTTGACCGTTGCTGAGCACATCTCTCATTGAAAAAGGATATGACGATATAAAATGAAAAATTAGACACAAAAGCAATATTAGTAGAAATTTTCATGGAGTTTTTTTCGAGAATATGGAAAAGGAAAAAAAATTCTGCAGAATATGTTTCTCCTCCTGAAGAAGAGGGACAGATTTTTTTAAAGGAATAATGTTATTCAAAAATCTAGGACAAATTAGATTGCTTTTCTTGCTTAATTTTAAATGTCTGACTAAGATCGAAACAAATCTGTTTGGTGCTTTAATCTACTTACTCCCTTACTCAGCCACATTTCTCTATCACTTGTAAATTTTTATAAACTATTTTGATTTCCATTGGCGAACATACTTCAGTTTAATTTTTTTCATTCTACAATATTTTGATCATCTTAACCGAATTGTTGATCACAATAAGGTACTTCTCCCGCCTCCTTAGCATGCCTTTCGTGGTGTAGCGGTCAGCACACTCGGCGCATATTTGAGAAGTCCGTGGCTCGAGTCCCGGCGAGGGCATTGCTCATTTTTCACCTCTGCTTTCAAAAAATAACTAATGTCTCTACAGTGGCTCCCGAACTAAAAAGCGGGGGTGAATGATGATTCTTCACAACCAGGATTTGACGATTGGGTCATCTGATACCCAGTCGCCCTTTTAAAGGGGGGCAGTATATAAGGTATTTCTTCCCACTTTCTTAGCATGCCTTCGTGGTGTAACGGTCAGCACGCTCGGTGCGTATTCGAGAGGTCCGTGGTTCCAGTCCCAGCGAAGGCATTGCTCATTTTTCAGCTCTCTGCTTTCAAAAAACACCTAATGTCTCTACAAGCTATGTTTTCCCTCCATGTTTACGTACACAAAGGAGGAGTATTTTTTCAAATCGAAAACGATATCCGAATAACCATGATTAACCATGATTAATTTTAGATTAACCATGATTATATTAAGCAGAGTGTACTGTAATAGCTGTTTCCTAAGTTAATATTTTCCCATTCCACTTATGCTTTTGGAATAAAAATGCTGTAAAAATGTCCTACATGTAACAATATCCGCTTATAAAAATAATATATTACTATCATATATATCCCTGTCTGGCTTGATTATCAATTACGGGTATCCATAAGAGTATACTCATCTACGGAAATCGTATCATGGCTTTGTAAGCTTCAACCCCGTTGTTTCCAAACCTCCAATGATTTTGTCTTTCCAATGAGCTTCAAACTCTAGACCTTATATTCTTAACTGATATAGACTAGTAAACACGAGTGAGCCAAATAAAGATATGGAATTCAGCAAAAATAATTCTTTGCCTGTCAGGTTCCTTTTCTCCAAGGAGCTAAATGACAGAACAATTTTTATTGTTTCTCTTTTAACAACCTCTGTCTTCGAGCACAGTGGAAGACAGTTGTTTTATCTTATTATAAAAGTTTTTCCTTCTTGTGCGAACCTAAAGCCAAACACATCGCTAATGCTGTTAAATTCTTTGTCGATGTTGCTTTAGTAAACGATTCCATTTATCAGAGTTTTTTTGTTTGTTTATCTTTAGAGAGATTTGATTCTATTTATTTCTATTTATGTAACAGTAATCGAAATGCAATTCATTGAGAGAAGTTTAGGCTGTGTTTTCTTTAAAAATAACGATTTCTCTATGTGCTTTTCCATTAGGCTTTACTTTCCGCTTTATCACCATCAAAACGCTTTTTCGATGTGTTTAAAGAGGCATTAAGAATTAATACTCGATTCAAAGGTACAGTTTTCTATCACGCGGTTTTTTAGTATTTATGTTTTCTGAAACATAAAAGCTTTTCAGTCTTGTGCTCTTTTTCGAGCGCTTTTATAGAATAAGAAAGCAAACAGTAAGATTTCATTCACAGAATGAAAGGAGCTTTTAGCTTTCAGTGTCGTAATTACAATAGCTGTGCTGTTGTTGTTGCGACTAATCCGCTTGTTTGAAATCAGAGCAAGCCTACGAAATTCGTCACAGCAAGGAGTCAAGATTACGCCTGTCGTTGACAAAAGTAGGCACCATACAGATGACCATACCACTTTGCTCAGTTCCGCCCCCAATTTTGAAAGAGAACACCCTGGGGGAGGGGTCCGAGGGTCTCCCACTCCTCTTCCCTTATCACTAACCTCTCAAAAGGACTTTCGGCTTGCTTTCGGAATTTGAGTGCCCCCCATGTTGTGCAGACACTATATATTTGCGAACACCCATGCCTTCTCCGGGATTCGAACCCCAGCCCTTCGGTACGGCAGTCAGAGTCATTAACTACTATCTCGGTTGAGTGGCACAATAGCTATTGTAAGAGGAACTTTCGGCTTGACAAAATCATATTTATGATGAACAATATCAGCATGCGTTTTCTCTGTTAATTTCGTTTATCACAAAAATGTCTAAGTTGGATGAAAAGTAAAATTTATTTCTCATTGTTTTCTTGTATTTTAGACGTTTTAAACGAAAACATTAAAAAACACAAGGAATGGTTTAAAATGAGGAGAAAAAAGCTTAAAATAAAATTTATCTTCTTTCGATAAATAAAAGTCTTTTACTCTAACGAAATTCCAATTAGAACTGATCTGCGATTAAATATGAAACTAGCATTCTTTTAAACTTTTGTAGTGATGTCTCCGGCAAACCACTGACCTCTGTGCCGAATTTTTTATACATTTATTTATCAGAGAATTACTTTCTTCACAGATGTCGACAAAATATTGTTACGAATCTAAAACTAGAGTTAAAAATTACTATAAAATTTCTCGTTTCTGAGTACTGTTTGTAAATTGCAATGACGACCAAAAACAGA
Source organism: Stegodyphus mimosarum (assembly GCA_000611955.2). NCBI lineage: Eukaryota > Metazoa > Arthropoda > Arachnida > Araneae > Eresidae > Stegodyphus > Stegodyphus mimosarum. Next base: position 148,581 of record KK115898.1, on the reverse strand, counting down.
TTTACATATAAATACATGAAAAGACTACTCGCAACATGTAAAATTGGATTTTGAAGATTAATAGGGTATTTATGTGAGCAGTACTTAGATAATTAATTGTTTTGGGATTGTTTCATTGCATAAAAACAATAATCATACAACTTGCACATACGTAAGGCTGCTTCGATAACATGTGGTACGATTTTGCAAAAATAAAAATTAAGCGGTATTTTATTCCTATATTATTTGATTCAATACTCTGACAAAATACTGAATTTTCATGCATCTAATGGGTGGGTATTAAAAATTTTCAAATATTACTTTTAATAAATAAATGTAACGAAATACTGAAAAAAGCTTTATTTATGTATTTATTTATTAATTTTCCTTTCACCAAAATGGTTTAGAAAATTTGGCATTCTGATTATCCGCACCTCCATTTGAAAGTAGTATTGCCATGTTTATGGCGTAGATTCGACTACTCACAACAATAACCAATTCACGCAGGCCGAGCAGCGATGTCGCTGAGCGTTGATAGTTAGACCTGCATTCGATTCCAAGCGAACGGGCTGGTTGCAATGGACATTTTCGTGGTTTTCCTTATGTGTAAAGTGGACACAAGATAGTTTCCCTAAGAAAGTCGTCCACAAAAGTATCCCCTCCTCTAAGCAGATAGCTCCCGCGTGCTTTGCTGTAATAAAATAAACCAAATCAACCAACCGCATTCGCGTACCATACAGGGTACAAGAGAATTTGCATGCTTTATATTTGACCGTTATTTTGCTGAACAGCATCCATTGGCTATAAGAATTAAATATCAACCTTACATACTTTATTTTTGTCTTCATAAGTTTCTTGTTCATTTTAAAATGCCTCTTCTTATTATTATTTTATGAACAGAAGAGAACCTCTGAGTCCTATAATTAACCAAACAAGCGTTTTCTGCCAATACAATAAAATCGCCAATGAGTAGGCAATTTTTCGTGCTAGTGTAGATGGTCAGAATGTGCCGAAAACTTCTTCTCCGAAGGGGGGGATTTGATTAGTTTTGAACATTTTTTGAACTCTACTAGTTTTAAATGGTTATTTCAGTTTAAATCTTCTCAATCCAAAATAGCTTAGGAACCATATCTCGTAAATTTGACTTTTATTCCCTACTTATAAGCAAGGTGTGTCAGAAATACTGCTAGAAATTTGAAATAAATGTAACTCGTTTCTGTATATCAATCTCGAAACGTAGTCTTTATGGAAAATTAATCCTGAAATTTTATTTTTTCATTTCAAATAAGAATCATATGTCCGAGCTTAAATCATTAGCCATGATGGCTCTGAATATGCAGTAAGGGCCCACCAGCGGCCAAGCGGTAAAGTCGCCGAACACTGGTAGGCAGTTCGGGCGGGGGTTCAAATCCCGGCTAACGGGCTAGCTGCGTGGGCGTTTTCATGGTTTTTCCCATGTGTATCGTGTATACGATTAAGTTTCTCTTAGAAAGTCCTCCACGAAGGCATCCCTTCCCTTAGGTCGATAGCCGTCGTGCGCTTTGCCGTAAACAACTAAACCAAACCAGCCTGAATATGCAGTAACAATTCACAGATACAGCGTGGACGACTGCTTGTTAGAACGATCGTAAGACTATGACACTGGCGATATCACATGATAAGATCAAACGTGTGAAGTTCTTTATAACTCGATCGATGCTTTCTTCAAGAGGTGATACTGGTTTTCCATCGTATTACTTACCCCAGAAGGTAGAAGTTATGTGCATGAATAAAATACATATCACAGCTACAGAGCGAAAACTCTAATTAACAAAATTTTCATCATTCGGGAATACCGCGTATATCTTATTTTTTCCATCACATATGGATTAGATAGGAGAATAATTACGTCATACTATTTAAATTTTATATTTTAAAATAAATTTCCGAAGTTGCCACCTAAAACTGCTGAGGAAAAACGATTATGATAAACAATTTATAGAAGCAATCAAATACTTGGTACCATTTCTAACTCAGCAAAGATTTTAAAAATCTTTGCTGAGTTAGAAATGTTTATTTCGGTAATCTAAAATCTATATTTAAGTTTTTATTTCTTGATTAACATATGGGAGAAATACTCAACAATATATTCCTTTAATTGATGTTAACATACAATAAACGAATTTAACGATAGAATGCTTGTATAGAAAATAGCCCTCTCAGGACGCATTTTTCTAGTTTACGCCGTTTTCATAATTATACATTTTTTAACTTTTTTCCACATTAAGTAATGAGTAATTATAATTTTACCACTTTGTTTCGAATAAGTAACATATTTTATTTTAAATTAAAGCCGCTCCTAGAACTTTCATATTGAGCGGTTAAAAATTCGTTAGAGAAGATAAAAAGATGGGAAACAGAAAATAACTGTAATATGGTACAACGTTAAGCAATATCGTGTATAATTATATCCTGCTCACAATCTTAGCCTTGACGTGCTCCGAAGAAAAGAAAAGTTCTTGGAATTATTTAAAAATAGAAGTATCCTCTTCATAAATTACATGTACGTTACCAGACAAGATTATTTAATGATATAAAAATACTCTAGGGATTATTGGATATCAGAAAATTCTGTAGAAAGCAGAAGGAAAAGTATAACTTTACACGTAATTTAGCAACATTTACCAACGAGCATTTGGTTAATATAACTATTGGGAAGAATTGCGGAAATTTTTGTAGCTGATGACGTTTTTGTGATTAATGCAGAGCTACAAAGACTCTCTCTCTCTCTTTCAGTTAACGCAGTTTTTTTCATCTGCGAAATGAGTTTCCTCTCGGAAAAGATATCGTTCTCTTCTGCAATTTTTTTTAAATTATGGTTTATTTTTAACTTTCAATCCACGTTCATCCGCATACATTTCATCACTTTTGTATTGGTTGAATCCTCTTCGCCTTTTTTTCTGTTGTTTTTATTTCTCATTTTATTCGCTGCTGCCTAAATCCAAAACTGTAATATTATTTCATGGTTTCTTAATTGAACAACCTGATAGTTCTTTGGGTTTGATTTTCATTTCGCAAGCAAACCTGAGGAAAATCAATGCCTTTTTTAATTAAAAATTCTGATGTTGACACCACATAACTTCTTTGTACGGCCTATTAAAATATAAAGATTTTTTGCTTCACTTCATTTAAACTTATTTCCTAGATATATTCTAATTTGAATAACTGATTCCTCAAAGCAGGTTGAAAATGAATACACAAGTACAGAAACTGCAGATTTTGAAATTAAATATCTCAGTCAAATTCTTCTAATTCTATTAATTCATAGAAGGTATAAAACTTTCTCAAACATAAGTACAGAAACCAGGAGACCGCATTAAAGGTTAGATTTCGCTATTTGTCGCAAAATAATATTTTCAAAATTTTACATTGCCAAAACGTGAGTATTTTCGTCATTTAAAACATTTATGCAATTGAAAGTATATGACTACGATCAACAATTGCTATAATAAAGGCTGGGTAAGGAGTTTTAAGCGGGGTAAAGGAGGTGAGTGTATATATATATATATACACACAGTCCAGTCACATTAATGTGACCACCACGTACTTTCCATGTCAGAGTTAAATAACCAATCACAGAAGGCAGGTGGCAGCACAGTGCAGTTGAGCGTATATAAAGGGTGTGTGAGGGCTTCGGATAACATTTCAATCGTTGGCGTAATGCAGAAACGAAGCGATTTATCCGACTTCCAAAAGGGCATGATCATTGGCTTTCGGGCCAAGGGTGGAAGCATTTCCGAAACGGCTGAGTTTGTGAACTGTTCGCGTGCCGCCGTGGTAAAAGTGTACCGTGCATGGCAAAATGGGACTGTCCAAAATCAGCGACGTGGCAAATGTGGTGCACCACGGGCCATAGATGACAGAGGCGAACGACGGTTGCGGAGATGCGTTCGGGCAGATAGACGGGCTACCGTTGAGCAACTGACCACCAAAATGAACCAAGGGGCTACCAAAAGTGTCTCCCAAAGTACTATTCAGCGAACATTGCTGCGTCTGGGCCTCCGAAGCAGACGCCTGGTTCGTGCACCTATGCTGACTGCTGTTCATCGACGGCGAAGGCTAGAATTTGCACGCCAGTACAGCAGCTGGACGTCCACTGAGTGGCGACAGGTTGCGTTTTCGGATGAATCGCGTTTTATGCTCCATCGGACAGATGGACGTTGGCGTATAAGGCGTGAAACCTCTGAAAGGAACCACCCTGCAACCATTGCCGGAACGGTCCAAGCTGGAGGCGGGAGCATTATGGTCTGGGGAATGTTTTCCTGGCATTCTCTAGGTTCACTGATCATTGTGGAAGGCACAATGGATCAATACAAGTACGCATCTGTCCTTGCGGACCATGTTCACCCCTACATGCGCATTGTTTTTCCTCAGGATGATGGCATCTTCCAGCAGGACAATGCGAGGTGCCATACAGCTGCCAGTGTACGTGCGTGGTTCGAAGAGCACCAGGATGAGTTTACCGTCCTCCCCTGGCCAGCAAACTCACCTGACTTAAACCCAATCGAACATCTGTGGGACCATCTCGATCGAGTTGTTCGCGCCATGGATCCTCAACCGCGTAATCTAGCGCAGCTGGCCACGGCATTAGAGTCGGCATGGCTCAACTTCCCAGAGAACACCTTCAGGGACCTATGTGACTCTCTTCCTGCACGTCTCGCAGCAGTCCGCTCTGCGAAAGGTGGTTATTCTGGCTTTTGACAGATGGTCACATTAATGTGACTGGACTGTGTATGTGTGTATACTTTTGCTACTACCTATTTAAATAAAATCGGGAGATGCACAACTAGGTATTATAGCAGTCTCATATACAAAATTTCAACGCTCTACTTTTTATCGGTTTTGAGTTATGTGAGATATACATACGTACGTACGTGCGTACAGATGTCAAGGAAAGGGTTCATTTTAAATACAGTTTACAGTCCGTTTTGGAAAAAAAGAGTCCTTTATTCTCTCCGTATGTACAAACGTCAAGCAAAAAAATCCTACAAATAGATTCGGGAACGGTTCAAAATGGATATTTCCATTGAAACATGATAACCGAAATCTTTCGCGATTACAAACTTCCTCGACAAGGAATTAAAAATATTGATGAGATTTATAATTTCTGAAACCCTGCGTTAAATTAAGTTACAAAATAAAGTGAAGCTGGTGTAATTCAGTTTCAGTAGCTGTTAATTCTCAGATATTTTTATACTTTTCTGAGATTTTCTGCATACATAGGGGAAAACTTCTAGAGGCTTTATATGATAATTAAATAGGAAGCTCATAATTTTTATTTAATTAAAAAATATAAATAATAAATGAAAAAGATAAAAAAATAAAATTGTACACTTTAAAATTAAATATCTCTGCCAACTTTTGTGGTACAGGAGTCACACTATTTGTGCTTTATTTCTCGCGATGGCTGTCAGTTTTCATTAAATGTAGTTATAGGGTGAAGCAGAAAGGATGGACACTTTATTAAAAATCACAAAATCTCTAATTTTATGTTAAAAAACATATATAGGCATACCTGAGTACTATTGGCATACTTGAGTATTATTGGTATACCTGAGTATCTTATTTGCATATCTAATACATATATTTTATTGGCATACCTAAGTTTCTATTGAAATAATATTTGACCAAATCAAGTGTGGAAAATGTTATTTCCTATGTGGTGTCTTTTATCACTGATTCATTTCTGAAGGCGTTCTTGAAAGTTGGCATGCACTCTTTCAAACATTGCTTTGTCGCAATAGAAGAGAAACACGCCAACGTGACAATCAAATTCGCTGAAACAACCTTGTATTTGGCGTACATTTACAAATTTTTTAAGCGTACATTTTGTAAATGTACGCCAAATACAAGGTTTTTTTTCAGCGAATTTGATTGCTTTGTCGATTTGGACAACTTTCACAAGCCGTCACTTTGTAAGGTATTTCTCCCGCTTTCTTCGCATGCCTTCGTGGTGTAGTGGTCTGCATGCTCGACGCGTAACCGAGAGGTCCGTGGTTCGATTCCCGGCGAAGGCGTTGCTCATTTTTCATGTCTCCTGCTTCGTAATCACCTAATATCTCTACAACTTTAGGACACAGATCGCATCGGACTGTGCAGTACAACTTGTCTGACGCTTTCCACGTTTTCAGGGATACATATTGTTCGCCTAGCCACCGACGGTCTTTTGCTCTTTAGCGTACATCATTAACGTACGTCTTTAACGTACGAAGTGCTGAAACCGAAGACAGAATAGTGTTACGAGTGAAGCAGCTTGGTTTCTATGAATATTGAAATGGCGATGAAATTCACACAGAACTGCCATGATAGATTCGTTATTTCTGACGAAACATTCGTCCACAGCTTCATGCCTTAAAAAAAGGGCTGAGACTTCACGAACCTAACGCCGCTTACCTCACATCTCTCACCTCACCTGGTATGAACCTCAGTCATTTAAAAAACATCTATCCATTCTACTTCACCCTGTATAAAGACAAGGACAAAGTGTAAAAGTTTAGATACTGTATTTTTTACAAAATTGTTTTCTTAAATTTCAAAATTATAAAACAGGAATATTTGTGTCATTTACAAAAAAAAAGTCTGTAAGTGGAAGTGTAAGCCTATAACCATTGTTACAAAACTAAAAGCCAAGTAGAAACTTTCGAGACCATGGGGACATTAGAAAGAGGATCTATAGGCATGCAGTTTTTTTTACCGTTATTTATAACATCAAACGACTTCCTGTAATTCATTTAAGGAAAACGACTTTTTCCCTAGTAAGTAAAATTTAAAGTAACCCTGAAGTTTAGTAAAATTGAGTACTAATCCAAAATTCAAATATCTGCTCTAATATTTGAAAAAGGATATCTTTGTAGTTTACTGCTAATAGTAGATGGTATGAGAATTATTTAGATATGATAAATAATCTAACAGTTGCACTGGAAAATTAAAAAAAAAGTAATATAAAAAAACTAAAAATGTGAGAACTTACCCGACATTTACAAAAGAATTTAATATTTTCAAAATCTCAGATTTTTCTTAAAATTTGTGAAAACAGCTACTTACATTCGGGTCACAAAAATGTCATTATCCTATTTGCTGGTGGAATGTATATTTCTTAATAATAAATATAAGTAAGTCGAAGAATATGCAGTGAAAATGTGTATGCATTAAATTAACAAAATTGTCTTTTCATGGATGACAAATCCATCCATGGGAAGCCTAAATAACGGGAAAATTTCTTAAAACTGATAGTATAAAGTTTGCAAGAACAGCGATATGCATATCTGAAACTGATCGCATTTTATTAGTGGCTTGGTGAAAAGAGATTTGTTCACAAAAATCTTCTTTAATATAATTTTTATGATTAAACATAGCCTTTATCTATTTAATTTCGTTCTTAAATTTTATCAGAAGCTAAATTAATATCATGCAACTATTTTGAAATACGTTCCATAGATTTGTGTGAACATTTTCCGATGCCATGCATTTTGATAATTTTATCCAACACTCAAAAATTTCATTGGTGTGATATAGGGTAATATCACAATAAATGTCATCTTTGTTCATCAAAGGCCGCAAGAATTATGCAACAGCTTTTAAAAAACTCTGTTAACTTAAATTAGGCAAAACAGCAACCTTGTGTTTGAAGTAAATTTTAATTAAAATTCTACTGATTTAGAGGGCGAAAAGATTCAGGACCCTCTTCGTCAGGACCGAAAAAATTCTACCAAAATTCTGTCTGTCAAATCTGTTGAGAAATGCATTGTAAATAATTCTAAGAAACAAATATTAAGAAAATATTAAGTTTTTGAAGCTTTCAATCTTTCAGTCTGTACGATAAGAAACAAAATAAAATATACCAAAAAATACTTCCTAAACCCCATCTGTAATTAAATTATTATTAATTAATTCTAGTAAAACTAATTAATAGCTATAATTAGTTAGTCTGGTTGATAAAGAATACGAGTACTATCTGGCTTAAAGAAAAAATACCTTTATGGACACATATACGATGGAGAAAGCCGTGAAAATATACAAATCATAACCTTTTACCAAGGTTCGTAAGTGATATTTGAACGCATTAAAATTATGCGTCTCAGGGGAAAAAAATCCAGTTTTTATTAATTTGCTGTTTATACTCATACTGCGATTTTCTATGGACTTTGTAAAATTTAATAAAAGTTAGGATTCAATAAACGAGGCGTTCCACTGCTTTAATGTAATGTTTATTTACAGTTACGATACAATGTATAACACTCTTAACTTTAACAAAATTGTAAATTCGTATCTATAAAATTCTAATAAGTGTAAAATATAAATATTCTTACCATAAATTAAACACTTTAAAGTAAAATGAAAATTACTTTGAAAATGCCAATGTATCTTTAATGCTAAATTAATTCATAATCCCTAATTAATAATGTATGTAACTAATAATGTATATACCTCATAACTTCCTAACTAACTATATAATGTTAATTTTTAGTTATGTCTCATAAATCTTGAATTGGTGGCAAATGAAAAGCTTGTTTATGGCATAAGCATGGATTTAAATTTGAAATAAATGTTCGTTTTCTTGTGTTGACACAACTGCATAAAGCACACAGAAAACTCAGTGTCATCAATTAAGATTAATGCCATTGGCAACAGAGAAAAGCAAAGTATACTATGGAAGGCAAGAACCATATACCGCTTTTTTACTAGCAAAGCGCTCAAATGCTGCCTCAGCAAATTCCACGGGTGATTTCTGAATGGCATACGTTACGTGCTGACAATACTTATTTTCAAGGTTCTTAAAATGTTGCAATTTCTCCGAAACGTTGTTGAAGAAACAGTCTTGATATTAATGTGTTTTTTAGAGAAGTTTCAATATTCTTACACAAGTTTTCTTCTGTTTTTAAAATTTCTCATAAATATTTCATAAATATTTTGGAACATGCATTATTATTAAATATTAAAGGAGTATTTTAATGATAATTTTCCTAAAGGACAAAAGAAGTACACTGATTAAAATAATAATTTACAAAATTTACCTTAAGGAAAATTAAATAAATTCTAGTAAAGAGTATAATTCAAATTTAAAATATTCTACGTATGCATTTTACAGTTTCAGAAGTTTTCAAGTATATTGGATTCTTAAGTTATTTTTAATCCGGCTCCACAGTGAGCGAACGGTTAAAGACCGTTGAATACTGGTAGCTCATCCCGAGTTCGAACCCAAACGAACGGGCTGGCTGTATAGTTGGTTTTTATTGCTTATCCCATGTGTAACGTGACTAGGGACCAGTTTTCCTTTGAAAATCATCCATGAAAGCATCCCTCCTCTTATGCAGATAGTCGTCGTATACTTTTCATATAGTAGATAAATAACCTTAGATACCAACCTTAATCTACAAATCAACCAATCAACCTTGATCTAAGTAATCAGCACATTCTTTCCATGGTATCAACTCTTTCACATTCAGTGGATCTGAGAATAAGCCTAAGCAGAAACTGTACACTTTCAAGTATCCTCTTACAGTCTGGTGATTATCTGAAATGTTGCAATCTCGAAAAGTTAAAAATGCATCTTGATTTTTTCATAAGCAGAACGACTGCATTCGGAACGAAGAAGGTAAATTATTTGAAATTTAAAAAGATATAACTAGCTTGCTATTCTGAAGAAACGAAAAAATTTAAAGAAATGACTCTCTGTAAAAATCTACATCACACATACATGCAATACCATGAAAGAAAGTTTCGTTCCTGAAAGGTATTTTGATTAATTAGGTGTCTTTTATTCTGAAAAGAAGCCACCACTGGCCGAGATCACTGAACAGTGGAGTTTCGATCCGAATTCAAATCCCGATGAAAGGGATAGCTGCATGGAATCTGTCTGAACTTTTCCTATGTGTCACTTGAATACAAACCAGTTTTCCAGAAAAAGGTCTCTGTGAAGGTATCCCTTCTCTTAGGCAGATATAGGCGTCATATGCTTCCCGATAATCCAACTGTATCTTTCTGAAATTAGGTTAGCTTATTCAAATATGGCAAAGGCTATCTGCCAAAGCAAAGAGATGCCTTAGTGGAGGACGTTCTAAGAGAATTTGGTTCGCATTCTTATTACGCATGAGGAAAAACCAACCATGCAGTCAGTCCGTTCGTCTAGGGATTAAACTAGGGTCGAACTCCCAGTGTTCAGTGGTCTTAACCATTTCATCACCAGTGGCACAAATCGTTGTAAAAACGTATCACTTTTAAGTATTCAACTTACACAGTGGCCTGTTATAACCTACAGCAGAACTTAGTTTTAATCAAAATGCAAACAGGAGCCAATCAATATATTTTAAAACGAGTTACATACTTTACCGAAAAAAAAGGAAAGAGAAATATTTGTTTCTTTCACATTAGCAATGTATTTTCTTTTAAAAAATTACGTGCACACAAAGAAATTTAAATTAATATTAGATATAAAAAACATCAAATTTTATGTAAAAAAATTGCTTCCAAATTACTCTTTCAAACAATCCTTTTATTAAAAGGTTTTCTCCTACACTACATTGCATTTTATTGTTGGATTAAGAGTAAAATTTAAGCAATGTTCTTTATCATGTTTAGTTTATACGGAGATGATTCTTCTGCATGCATCAAATTAATTAAATTCTAAAAAGAGATTTTATTAAGTGCAGTAGTTTTAATCTCTTGAAATTACAAAGACACTATCGAATAAAAATAAAAAGTGTCGTATGAACGTCACGAGACGCATAGAGAAGATCACAGCATCCTGTTACAGTCCGAAAAGGCTCGATAAATAATTCAAGTTATTTTAGATTATTTTCTTACGCTATGAAAGCCTTTCGAGTTAAAACTTGAACCATATTTTCCCCTTTTGGCCTTTCCTGAGAAAAATAAAAGCATTTGGTTTCTTCTCTGGCTTGTTCATATCTCTAAAAATAATTAATTCGATGACAATAATTTCTAAAACTTTCCTAAACATTTTGCTTAATAGAAGCCATTCTAATGCAGTAGACATATGTCCGATTTAATTTTAAAATAAACTTATGATAAATGCGTAAGATTTCAAACGAAATAATTTGCGTGTATAAGCTTTACAATACTTACACATGTAATGTCCTCACTTTTTATCAAAAAATTTCGAGGGGCAGTCGTTGCAGGGCCAATTCAGTTGCTAAATTTGATTACTTGTGTAGAGACATCAGTTACTTATGAAGCGGGAGACTTCAAAATGAGCAATGCCTTATACACTTCCCCTTTTAAATGGCGACTGGGGATTAGGGGCCCCCAATCGCCAAATCTTGGTGGTGGAGAATCATCATCCACCACCTTTTCAGTTCGGGCGCCAGTCTAGAGGCATTAGGTATTTATGAAGCAGGAGACATGAAAAATGAGCAATGTCTCACCGGAACTCCAACCATGGACCTCTCGAATGCTCGTCGAGCGTGCTAACCACTACACCACGAAGGCATGCTAAGAAGAAAGGGGAAATACCTTACACTTGTTTTCATTCTCCCTCGAAAAGCCGATGATAACTCTTGAAGGGCAAAATATGAGTGATTAATACTTTAAAAGAGAATTTAAAGTTTCTGCATCTATGTCTATGCATTTTTGTATTGTTTTCTTCAAAATGGGCAGAAGAACATGCTTTCAACTATAGTTGTGATGTTAGTTATTAGCCGCCAACCGTTGATACGCCGCCTAAAATCTTCTGGCAAGTATTGTTTCAACGTGAGGTCGATTAAACAGGATTTTTAATTTCCCCGTTATGTTTAACTGGTTAGTTAAATATAGCAAAGCAATTAAGGACTACCTGTCTAAGGGAACAAATGCTTTCATAAAAAAACATTTTAAAGGAAACTGTTTCGTATCTGCATTACGCATGGGGAAAACCTGGAAACTACCCATGCAGCCAGTCTATTCTCTAGGATTTGAAACCGAGTCGAATTGGCAATATTCAACGGCTCTACTATTCGGCCGCTGTTGAGCCGAAGTTGAAAGATTTCCTTGCTGTATGAAAAGAAAAACAAGCAAAATTGAAGAACTGAAGATTAACGGTGTTCTTTTTTTTTTATTCTGGATTGACAAGGCTGATTATTGCCATAGTTATATTGAAAAACTGTATTTATGAAGGAGAAAGAGGAGAATGAAAAATTGTAGGAATCTACATTTAAAGTAGCTTCAATGGAAAAGCACGGACATCTCATATCTATATTGGAGTGAACTAGATTATTCAGATTACTATAGATCGGTAGACAGACAAGGTCACGCTTTTTCAAGGTCAAACTGTTTTCTTTTTCCAACTCTCGCGAGAATTACGTATTTGATGCATTTGCTCAATGACGTCATTTTACTCACAGAAATGGTAGAAACCTTTCTTTGAAGCATGACGTCGAGATTACGACGTTGGTTTTACCTTGATCGAAAAGAGCAAACCTTGTAGCATAATAAATAACCTTGACTGCAAAGCTCTCGAGGGCTATCTTCCTAAGGAAGAGGAAGCCTTCGTTGAGGATTTCAGAAGTCAAACTGATTCGCATCCACATTACACATGAGGTAAACAGAAATAACTCCTAAGAAGCTAGCCCGGTTCACTAGAATTTAACCCGAATCTAATAACTAATATTAGCGATTTTACAGCTTGGCCGTTAAATAGGTCATATCTAAATTAGATGTTATCCAAGTTATATCCTAAAGTTAAAGAAGAAACAAGAAAATTGAGAAATAATGTATAGGTATTCTAGTGTAGTTTTTAAAATAATTTCTCCATTTCGATCGAGCATCAGATATCTTGTTTTTTCGAACTTACAAAATTAAAGCATTTTAAGCGCGAGGACTTCTACACATTTCTCGCTGGATATGTTTTCGGTAGCATAGCAAAGCAAAGCTATAACATTATCAAAAATTAAAACAGTGAAGGTGAAAACCTAATCTAGAAATATTTTGAATAACTATAATTCCTCAACCTCCTTTCTGTTTAGTTCGTATATTTAGGTTTGGATACCTAAAGCTATTGTTACGGGTTTTGTATATATGTAAATAATAAGTAAAGTATATGTAATATTGTAGTATTTTTTGTATAATGTAACATGAAATCATTAAAAGAGAAAATGCTCTCCCGAAAAAAATAATATTATAGGGCAGAACGTCTGTTTAACATTGAGTAAATGGCTATCTCGCTGAATTGGTAAGATACCGTCAAGGTGGTTATAGTTTTGACGACTAATTTTTGTCACAAAATTTGGCAACACATCACAAAAGTCGCCAAACTTGGCGAACCATTGTACGATATTTTGGTCCGGTCCCTGTGTAACTGTTACTGGTATATTGATTAAATAAATGTAATTGCAACCATATCCGGCCCTCGTATGCCTTCCGAATTTCGAGAAGTTGAAGGCACTAGAGATTTCTCGGTGGCCGGGGGAAAATTATATAAGACTGAAGAGATTTCCCCTTCAGTTTTTCAGTTCAGAATCGACTCCGAAATACTGAAATATCTCAGTGTGAGCTTCGCTTTTTAGATACGCTTTGCATTGCGTTGTGTTTAACGTTCTAAGCAGTTTTAATTGTAATTACTGATAGTGCTCTGTGATACTGAAAAGAACTGTAAGAGTACTTTTGTGGAAAGTTCAGAAATGTGAAGTAATTCTTTTCGTTAAATAAATTTTATCAAGCTATCATCGGTTCTATGTACATTCAATCCATTACGAACCCTTACTCATGCATAAATATTTTTCTGGTTCACGAATGCGGGGATGGGTTCGAATCCCAAATCTGAAATCAAAAATTGTTGCGTGCGTGCGGTGTTTGTAATGGGTTGAATGCAAACATAACAGATGATAGCTTAGTAAAATATATTTTGATAAAAACAAAGACTTTGGTATAGGATCTGGTCTTCTTCAGGAGCATACAATTAGACCAGATCTCTAAAAGACAGCACTGATTTTTCATTGCGTCTGATAAATACTACAGAGACAGAGAAAAGGTGTAAAGGACCATTTTAATTCAAAAAAAGCTTAACAGACGGCACCAACTCGTGCTTACAGAAGCCAAAATGTTTGACTTAAATCAAAGATAATGGATAAACTTAAAATTATTGAAGTTAAATTCTAGGAATTTATATTTATTTTAACTAACCAGTAGAATTTTGTTTTAAGTTACTTTCTTATATGCTTTCATTCCCCTAATTATCAGTGCCAGAATATTTAAATTTTGGTACTGCGCGTAAGGAATGCAAATTCTACCAGTGGGACACGCATTACGGAGGGACGGGGACGCCTTAACTTTACCTTCGTGGTTATACAGGCATAGTCCCACGCCCTCCTCCTTGTCTGTTTTTATCAGCTCCACCACAGCCGAGGGAGCGGACAAGACAGTACCAGTACGGTCCCTGTCGAGCCTGATCCCATCCTAGGTACAATACCCGGGTTCTAGTCCTGTGAAGAATAAGGTACAATAGTACCTGATATTTTACCCCCGTGGTTGAGACTGCCTAAGTACAGATCCTAGCCAGTACTTCCCCGGAATTCTCCTGAGTCAACCCCCGGGGGGGTCTACCAGTGGGAGAAAGAGTTTAAATATCGATGTTCTAGTAGGAAACGTTAGAGAGAGTCTGAGAAATCTCTGTGCGTGGTTATAACGCAAGCTTCAGCGTAGCATTTATTGCTGGTTAGACGTGGGTTTACAGCTATTATCTTGCTGCCACTAGACTCATCTATGCGCTGTATGATATAGGATTGTATGAGCCCAGTAGTTTAATCCACTACCTGTTAATATCTTGAATTCTTGAGTTTTGATTCTACTGTTTCAGTTACCGCCCAAGCAGAGGCGTAGTATGTTAGCGTCAAGTTGACGCATTGTAAATAATTTCAAGAGTTTAATAAAGCATAGTTTTAACTCTTCTTCGGTGCAATCACTATTTCTCCAGATTCTACACAACAAGTAGACACTTTACGGAAGGCGGGGACGCCTGATGCATACCTTTGGTTAACAGGCATAGTTCCACGCTCTCCCCATTGTCTGTTTTTATATAGCTCCACCAGAGCCAAGGGAGCGGACAAGACAGTACCAGTACGGTCCCTGCCGAGTCTGATCCCAACCTGGGTACAATACCCGGGTTCTAGTCCTGTGAAGAATAAGGTACAATAGTACCTGATATTTTACCCCCGTGGTTGAGACTGTCTAAGTACAGATCCTAGCCAGTACTTCCCAGGAATTACACACAACAAGTAGACAGTAGAACGTTACAAAGTACAGTCTAACGGCTTCAGAGTTTAACTAACACACAAGCTAGCTCTAACCAAAATCGCCGTTAAACAAGCCTAATGGCAAGAATAACGCAACGCCACAAAATACTAATCGCTAGAGAAACTTGGCCTTCAAGCAGGCAGAACACGCTCTGATTTCACCCTCCAAAACCTTCCTTTAAAAACATCCTTCTTTCTACCCAATTTGAATATTGCGACCACTGAAAATTTACATTCTGGCTGAGAAACGAAACGAGGCTTGATAGAAAAGTAATTTAATTTAAAATAAAGAATTTGAAAATTAAAATGAATCTTTCAACAGTTGTGGAACATTCCACAAAATTACTGTATCTGAAATTACAAATTTGGAGAAATTCGATATTCGGTGATTTGTATGTGTGTCAATCTATAAACCTGTCCTAAAACATTTATTCTTCATGTAACACAACACAGAAGAAAAAAAATCAATCGAAGGCTGTTGTAACTAATAAGGTAGTTATTCTTTCTCTGCAATTCTGATACTATCGATTAGTTTCAGAAAACATCTGCTTGAAACAATGCATTGTAATGGCTGAACAGTTTTTCCCTTGAGATTTCACGGGGTTATTTGGTTATTTAATTTTAATTAAAACAATGCACGAAATGGCTACCTCTCTAAGAAAGGCCGTTTTCCTGCAGGATTTTCGAAAAAAAACTAATTCGCATTCATCTCATACATGGAAAAGCCACGGAAACCTCGAATCAGTCAATCCTTTTGCCGGGATTCAAACCCAAGCATTTCCGGGAAGAGAATATGATCAAAGCGGATGTACTTGGCACTGCGGATGTACTCGGTAATCATTTAATTCATTGATTACCTGCCACAAGTATTCAGAAATTTATTTTAATATATCTTATTTTTGTTAAAATATACGCTAATGCGGCAATGGTAAAGTGTAGCTTAATCTGAAACGAAACCATGACACAAAATTTAAGTGTTAGAATAAAAATTCGAGTTTCACATGATTATAAAATACCATGCAGAAATACTACTCATCTTGCTCCTACTCCTACTGATTTAACATAGTATTTCTGCCAAAATGATCTAACACACATACGGAATGCTAACAGTTACGCGCTGGAATATTTTTAAAAAATTTTAATTTACGTATCAAAGCATTATTGTGTTTTTTCATATTTTAAGGGAAACAGATTTTAAACTTAATAAGTGTAATAAGCAAAGCAAAGAAATACGTTCCCATTTTTCAATCAGAATATCCTAACCGAATAGTTAAGAAAACTGCCAAATCTAGGCTATTTTAATTTAAGGGTGCTAAATTTTTATCAGCCGCTAATAGTACCAATGAGTTATTGGCCGTTATCGTAGCAAAAGAGTCATCAAGATTTAATTAATTACCCAGTGTCACCAGCGAATTGATTTCGGATCCAGAATGAATCCCCGAACTAACTCAATATCTTCATCAAATCGATCTCAGTTTGTTACTTTAAACTCGAAACATGTATAAAAATGCTAATGTATATTTAAAGGTAACAATATACGGGAACTATATCTTTTACTAAATCTCATATATTTTATCAAGTAATTAAAAAACATAGCTGATGAGCGTTTACTCCAACTAGTATTACATTAAATGTTCTATCGATTTGGATTAATTTCGTTTTAGTCATTCCATAACAACACACTGACCGAGACATACTGTTTAAAACTAGAGATCTTGAACCATTACGAAGTCTGTCTTTTAAGCTCGATTTGCATCTAACAGGTAATTGTATCTAATCTGCAAAGTGGTCTACCGCTTATGGTATACTTGAGCAACATTCTGAGAAGATGGTATGACCTATAATTTCAACCATTCCTTTATGCATACCTAATATAAAAGGACTCAAACTTTGCAGAGGTATGATAGTCAAAGTCAGTAAACATTATTAATAAATGACAAAATGAATTTTGCATTAGTCCAAGCATGGTCAAATAGTAAGACGACTGAACATTGGTTGTTCGACCAGGTTTCAAATCCCAATAAACGGAATCGGTGGTCGGGAGTTTTTTGTATTTTCCCTCTATAAAACGATAATGAGGGCCAGTTTCCTAGAAAGTCCTTCACAAAATCATCTCTTGCCATAATCCAAATAGAAAACAAAGTCTGTATTATAGCACGGATACATATGTGCATAAAGAAATGTGCATATCTTATTTTAAAGCCTCACCAGTGGAAGAGTGGCTAAGACTGCCGAATTCTAGTAGTTCGACTTTGTTTCGAATCCAGGTGTACGGACTGTTTGCATAGTTGATGTTCGTGCTTTTCCTCATATGTAACGGAAATACGAGCTAATTTCTGTTAACAAATCCTCCACAGAAGCGTTATTGCCCTTAGGCAGATAGCCCTTTTTTTGCCATACTCAAATGATCTAACTTAAGCCTATTCTAAAACTGAAATAAGTTGGCTGAGAAGGCCATTACTTTAAAGAATATGACTATTGATGATGTTCAACACCGTTGTTTAATTATGCTCTCAGAAATACTTAACCCCTTCAAAGATGGTCGTCATGAGAAGATTTAATATAATACTTTTGCCTACTTTTCTCGAACACTTTTTGGTTATTTGGTGATGAGTGGAGTAGATTTATCTATGTTTTACTAAAATAGCTTTTGATCACAGACAAATGTACTGCCTATGTTTATTTCAATGATTAGGGTATCCAAAAATGTGAGGCTTCCTTTATATATTTTATGGCTTCATATTTTAAGGCTTGGATAATTTCTACTTCTTTAGATAACCGTACTTCTGGAATAACTTTTCTGTCTAATTCATTTTAGCTAATTCATTCTTGTGAAATTTCCAGCAGCACTTCAAGTTGTTCATAGCTTCACACATCAATTTAACGCATACCTATTACCTTATTCAAAATTTTACTTCATTATCAATCGCCTTTCAAACTTTTCGTTCTCAAAGCTTTCTTTGTTTGGTTAACAGGGACTAGGAGATTATTACGCTACAAGTAAAATAATTGGGTAAAAATTCAACTTAAAGCATTGTTTATGCCTAACATAATATATATAATATACTGATAGTTTTCTTTGTCCGTTTCTAAAATGTAATGTTAAACAAATTCTGAAATAAAATCATTCTTAAAAATTTTTAAATATACATGACCAAAAATAAGAGATAGATTTGTGCTTTTAGTTTACTCCTTGGAGGGTTAAAAATATAATTATCCTTATGCAAATTGGTTTAAAACTTTATATGGCTTCATTAATTGATAAAAAACAAATGTGATACAAACGATAATTTTTAACACTTGCACACGATTGAAAACTGAATTAACTTAGGTGTGAGAGAGCCTACTAATGACCGAATGGTTAAGAATAGCTGTAAGGGTTTGCGGTTTCCTCTTCGAATAAGGCGAAAATGAGCAGGTTTTCCTCGAAAATTTCTCCATGTAAATGTCTCTCGTAAAGCAAAGAGCTT
Source organism: Stegodyphus mimosarum (assembly GCA_000611955.2). Lineage (NCBI taxonomy): Eukaryota > Metazoa > Arthropoda > Arachnida > Araneae > Eresidae > Stegodyphus > Stegodyphus mimosarum. The sequence continues at coordinate 129,872 of KK115898.1, read as the reverse complement.
CAGACTGCTTTACTGCAATAAATGTGCTAACCTCAGAACTTTATTAAAAAGAGCTAAGCGCAGTGTTTTACCTTCTGTGACATTGGGTTGTTCAGAAACGTGTTCTTTAAAATTAGCAGCTTAGTTTTAATTATCAAATAGTCGAAAAATAGTCAGAAGTATATAAGGCAATTTTATACCTTCCTTTTAACTGCACTTATGTGGAAATGTTTATGTAAATATAATTAAGAATTTTGTATATATATGTAATTACGTCGCCAGGCTTGGCCAAAATTTGGTAGCATTTTGACCCCATCCTTGTGTAACTGGTCCAATCCCTATGTAAATGTAACTATACCTTACGTAATTAGTCCGATCTGTAACTGTAACCTATGAAATCCAGTCGATCTGTAACTGTAATTGTAACCTATGTAATCTACTCAATCGGTAACTGTAACTATAATTGTAACCTATGTCATCTAGTCAATATGTAATTGTAACTGTTTTTGTAACCTGTGTAACTGGTCCGACCCCTGTTTCCAACTAAATGTAACTGTAACTCTTATAAATTCTATCAGTTTCAAGCAATCGAAGCTACTGGAAAATACTCAGCGGACGGGAGAAAGCAATATGAGACCGGGGAGAGCATAAATTTAATTCAAAGTTCAGCTCAAAGTATTGAGAGCTCAGAGCACAGTGTTCAGAGTATTGAAAGATCACCGTGCGAGAATACATATTTGAGACTCTTTTCATTGCCTAGTTTTAAACGTTCTTAGCAGTTTGTAGTGGTAACAACTGATTGTGCTCTGTTATACAGAAAAGTACTGTACGAGTACTTCGATATAAAAATTTCCGGAACTGTAAAGTTTTTTGGGAAAAATAAATTTCATCAAGCTTTCATCGGCTCTGCGTGCATTCAATCCATTACGAACACGTACGCATGAAACAATACTATCATGTCCACATTTCATCACTGTGTATTTTGCTGCAATTTATGCCTTTAAATAGCTTTAATATCTTTATAATAGCGTATGTGCGTATATTGTATTAGCTGTTTTGTAGTATTCTTTCCGGGTACTGAAATAATATAATTCGCAGAACTGAGTTGTCTTAGCGTATCCTCCTTCGCTGCTTAAATCTCTGACCATTAACGGCGGAAAACTTTCCATCTTTAGATACAGGTATTTGGTTTCCGTACCAAGAAGAGATCCGAAGGATTTGGCACAAGCCTAAAAGTTATAAGATAGTGTCAATAATACGGCTTTTGTCCGAAAAGCTAATTAAACTCAGTGGATGGCTTTTCCATTATCGGTGGAAGAGGAAAGAAAGCATAAAATGGGAAACTGCGAATTTTTGTAATTCCGTAACAGCATTGTTGGCCATTACTCCTTTTTACTCGTTTACGTATATTTATACTCATTTTTTATTAAATCTTATTATCGAATAAATACATAGATGGATTCAAAAGTTTCTGGCCTAGTACATTTCTAAAAGAAACACATAAATTTCTAATAACTTATTTTTCAGTTTAATCTCCTTGTACTTCGATATACTTTTTACATCGTTTGTTGAGCAAATCTATGCCCCTGAAAAAGTAATCTAAAATTTTGTCCCCAGAATGTTCCATAGCTGCTCTTTTTAAGCCCATTATCATCATTAAATCTCTTTCCACGAAAGTCAGATTTCAATTTGGAGAAGAGGTAATAATCACTTGCAGCTAAATCTGAAATGTAAACTGTAAGAGGTGTGGTCAAGCTTCTTCCAACCACAGTTCTTTGCGTTTTATTCAGCAACGACAACTGAGTATACAGGAGCATTATCACGGAAAAGATGAATTCTGCGGCACAGCTTTCCGCGCCTTTTCTTTTTAATTTTGTTGTGCAATTTACACAAAAGTTTGTGCCCTAGCGATTGCTTTCCTTTTTTAAAGTCCATCCAGGAGGATCCCTTCGTGCTATCTCCCTTCCCCCAAAAATGAGGCCATTACCATTTTCATTGATTGCTGCAACGCTTATTTTCTTAGTGGTGCTTAACCAGTTGTTTTCCACTCTTGCTGATTCTGTCTTCAACAGAAGATCAAAGTACAGCACCACTGCTTCATCACAAATTACGATCGACTGTAAAATATTTCTCTGATTTGCATTACAGCAGCAAATTGCTCACAGTAAAAGACAGACTGCTGTTTTTGAGTTGCTGAAAGTGTTAGGGGTACCTATCTGTCACAGACTTTGTTCATTAAATGAGCAAATCAGTTATACAGGTGGTGGCGATCAACCAGTTGTTTTCCACATTTGCTGATTCCGCCTTCAACAGAAGATCAAAGTATGGCACCACTGCTTCATCACAAATTACAATCGACTGTAAAATATTTCTCTGATTTGCATTACTGCAGTAAACTGCTTACAGTAAATGACAAACTGCTGTGATTGAATTCCTGCAAGTGTTTGGGGTATCCATCTGGTAGAGACTTTGTTCATGTAAAATGGGCAAATCAGTTATATAGGCTTCAGTAGACCTATAACTGGCTATAATAATCACGCCTACCGCTCGCGATAAGACTACTTCATTAGATTTTAATTTTATTAAGAAATAAAGAAAGACTCCTTTGTACGAAAAGTTTCATCGTATAACATAATACCATCAACATGTAATATTAGTTGCGAATCGAATTATACAATAAGGATTTCGAAGAATTGTGTAAAATAATTACATTAGAAACTTAAAAATGATTTCAACTTATATTCAAGAATGCAATTACATTTTCATATACAGACATTCGAATTCATTAAAACGAATCATTCTTCTCCTCTATCCATTTAACTTTATTGGGTAAAATAATTACATTAAAAACTTCAAAATGATTTCAACTTAAATTCAAGAACGCAATTACATTTTCGTACGCAGAACATTCGAATTCATTAAAACTAACGATTCTTCTTCTCTATCCATTTAACTATTTTTTTAGAGTTGAGTACATTTACTTAACTTTATAATACAGTATGATTATTTTTCCGCAGAATATTAAAATGACCTATTTTCAGTTTGGGTAAAGCTAATATACCTAAAGCAATAGAACCATGTTGATTTATTTTAAAAGTGAGGAGGCTATATATAATATTACAAACAAATAAAATTCATAGCAAAACCTTTCCTTAAAATACTCTTATTCAATTTGAAATTCACAATTTTATCAATAAAGTCTTATTATGACTACAAGCATATATTTATCTGATTACGGCGACGCACACAATGACATACTCGAAGGGGAGGTATGCTCCGTGGAGAAATTGTAAGAGAAACTGATTCGTAGCCATGGTTTGGTAGATTATGGCAAAACACACTAGGGCTATGTGAAGGAAAGGATGATTTCTTGAAGGACGTTCTAACGGAAAATGGCTCGCAAGCACATTGCACATGAGGATGACCACGAAACCGCCCATTCAGGCAGCCTGTTCGTCTGAAATCGAACCCAGATCGAAACTACCGGTGTTCAGTGATTTAACCGCTGGTGAGCAGCTCGTGTCCATGTTACACATGCGGAAAATCACGAAAATGCCCATGCAGGGATCCAGTTCGACTGGATTCGAGCCCTGAACCGAAATACCAGTGTTCAGCGACTTTACTGCTTGGTCACGGTATGCCAGCACATACTCATTTGTCTTAAATTATCCAAGAAGGGAATTTGTGCTTTCTTAAATGCCAGCTCAGAAGCATTAAAGATTTGGCAGTTTATGTTTAGTACCTATTCAAGTTTAGGTACGTAGCGAGAGAATTAAAAGTATCGAATTACGTACAGCAGATTTAAAAAAGGAAATTTGAAAAAAAAATTAATTCATTGTTTTGGCTTGTTAGTGTTGAAAGTTAACGAGACCTTTAAAATAACTTCTTCTGTGAAAACTCCTAGAGCAATATAGCGAATTTACGAAGCTAAATTTATTTATAAAGTACTCTTCGCTTAAGAATGTTTACAACTAACTCTCCAGTACAGCATGTACTCAAAAATAAAAATTCTCAGCAATAGTTTGAACTTTTCCCCTTTCCACCGAATAACTTTTAACTCGAAATTTTAGACTGATTTGCTTATTCGAGCGGCACGTAAATAGATTTACTGCTCTTAAAATGCCTTCTCGGAAAGCGTCCTCATATCCAGTAGGTCGTACGGACAGCACGATTGAATTATGTCACTTAAGCCCATTCGTGTCTGCCTATATATACGGCCCGCAGTTATGATACCTGATCAGGGATATACAAAATCTCCAATTTCAGCAACAAAAATCCTAGTCGAAAACTTTGCCGTAAAATAAAATGTTCGTACTTTCGTCTCCATTTGCTTCAACTTGTTTTTTCATGCGTGGACTATCTGCGGTGATATTTGGGAAATAACAACCTTCGTAATGCCGAAGGGTATTGGGTAAAATGGCAGGAAATATGTACTACTAGAAAAAAAATGGTAAGGGAAGAAGTAGTCGGAAATCCATTTCTTTCCAACCAATGGAATCAATTTAAGAAACTGGGATCTGGAGAAACCGCTAGAGGGTGCTGAGATCGATCAAAATGCTTTCGAGTTAAGGCGTCCACTTTGGGTGGAGTACTTCGGACATTATTTCTTTTCCCTACCAATCGGATATCGAGTTTTACTTTCCTACGCATTCCCTGTCTATTCTACAAGAAACTGATGATATGTTTCTATTTTTGACACGTGGATATTTTCATTTCTGAATCTCCGTATGAATTTAGGATTATATCTGTTCACCTGTGACATTTCAGATAATACTTTCCTTTGACAAATAAAATCAATTCCGGTTTTATAATAGATTTTTAAATTATTTCCAGAGAGCTCTAGACTAAAACTTTAAAAGTAACAAAAATTCCAGAATAATTATTAATTTAAGGACCTAACTTTCAAAATGTTTGAGTAAAAGAACAATGCATGAAAAACCCTGAGACTAAAACAGAAATATGGTGTGCTTTCGGTTCTTTTGTATTCAGCTGTAACTAAAAATGAGATTTAGCACGTAATAGAGGCAATCATCTGAAAAAGTGGGTAGTACGGTGGCGTCTCTTTGAACACTGGTAGTTCTTCCTGGTTTGAATCTTGATAAACGGGACGGCTGCATGGGATCGTTCGTGGTTTTTCCCATGTGTAACTTGGATACGAGCCAGTTTTCCTTAAAAAGATCTTCCCGAAAACATCCCTTCCCATAGGCAGATAGCCCGAAAGTTGCTTTGCCCTAATCAAATAGCCCACCTTATATAAAGTGAATAGGAAACGTGCTAACTGCCATAAAAAAGAAACTTAACTGCCATAAACAAGAAAGAAATATATCTCTGCTAAACATTTTTTCCTCTCTCTTAAATTCAAAAATTCCAATCGTGTTATAATCAGCTTGATACCTTGTCCATATCACCTGTTGATTACTCATATCTTTATTAGTAAACAGATGTATAATTTTAGTGAAGAGAACGAATTAGACTTAATAATTTTTATACGAGCATGTAAGGTTACACATATTTATTCAGATTAGAAATACAGCGGGTTTCTTAATCATAAAATGAATATATTAGGCACATATTATATATTATATGTTTGCTATTTTAATTTATTCTTTTATTTAGTCTGCACACTTTATTCATATATTTAACAGTCCTTTGATGCTATTTTTACTTTTATTAATGCCATAAAATAATTTCACATACGTGTAGATATCTTAAACATTGCATAATTTTCCATTTCTTCAACTATTTTGTTAAAATCAAATGAACTTAAAATACGCATTTCTGCACATTCGTTAAGTTTATTAGGCTCTCTGAAATAGTTATAATTAATTACCTCATCATCTTGTTACTAATAATGGATTACCATAAATGTGTATTCCTTGGTATAAAATTTCAAATTTTGTAAGGAAATTTTTATCCTAAATAGTAAGTAATATTTATAATACTTTGGAAATTCGTATTCTGAAAAACGATGTTTTACAATGAAACTTTTTATCAGTGTGACCTAGGTTGACAAAGCTAAATTCTCATATGCAGTAATATAAAAATATAGGTATCTGCGTATTAATAAAACCACCTTGGCGTAATATGGCGATTTTTAACGGATGAAAAGGCAAAACTTACTTATCGGGTGAAAGTTGGTGGTTTTTGCGACTTTTTTAAAAAATGATCCCCAAGCTGTCGATATTTATTTTTAGTTAGCAAACATTATCAACATCTGAACGGAAACGAACTTTAGCAATTTAAAACACAAATTTTGATTATTAAATAAATATTACGTGGTATATTAAAAAATAAAACATTTACATTTTTCTCCAAATCTTTCTGGAATTCTTTGTGCTATTCTTATCCCCAAGTATACAGCGATCTGTTCACACTTAAAAAAAAATCAGAGAATTCTAGAGATACGCCATCGCGGAAACTAAGGTAATATCAGCTGTCCACCAAATGTATCTCCTCGTTTTCCCTTTAGAGATTTTGCATCAAAATTCTGTGTTCCTCGAGGAATTTTACTCCAGTTTCTTCCAGCGCTGGCAAATTCCACAAGTGCATGTTTTAAAATGAAGGCATAATATATCACGATTTATTTATAAAAGCCACTAGAATACCTTGAAAAGAACGAATGCAAAAACGGCGAATTGCTTGGCAGGAAGATTGTTCTGAGCATAGTTGCCTGAAGAATCATTATGCGCATGGTTTCCAGATTTTGGCACATTCTGGAAAATTGGACATTAAGGTGGTTGCAATAACACGTAAGTACCAAACTTGGTGCCAATGGTAGAAGCAAGTGTTTTTTCAGGGTACTTAGATTACTAAAATATTATTGTTCAAAGAACATTTTGATAAAATTGAAATGATATCAGAAATGAAAGCAATAAATCAATTGCCTTATCCTTGCTATAAGCAAATACTTGGTACTAATATAGTATCCCGTCGACCGTGAAAGTTAGCGGAAATTTCGCCAAAGTTGCGCAGTTGCTCCTGCGCAATTCTGAACTGCATTTCCTGCTATACAACATTCGTCTATATCTCTGCACAATTCACCAAATAGACACTGCTGCAGAAGATTAGACCTTATTCGTAAAAAAGGCTTTCGTTGATTTCTACTATTTTTACAAAGCTTTTCTACTATTTTCTACTATTTAGGCCCTCCCATTTTACCGGAAGCTCTGTTTAGAACGCTGTGGGTAAATCTTCTCGCAGGTGATTGTTCCAATCTATGCTGTTTTGTCGGCCATCTTTCCTTTTCCGTAATGAATAGATGTTAATTCTCTCGACCAGCTGTTGTAAATGGGTAGTCGCAAATGTACCTCTACAGCTAATTTTTTTCAAACTGCAAGAAAAAATACAGTAATAATAGTTAATTTATATCCTTTTTCATAAAAATAAATGGTAGCTTATCGAGAATCAATCAGAATTTCATAACACCAAAGCGCAGATATTATGAGTGTGCTGTGATGTCGCGCTTTTCCATAATTGGGCTAAACCTCGCTATTTGGCAACAGTTTGACGGTCGGCGGGATAATACGTAAGTATCACATATTTATCCGCTCATTTAAGGACAAGCGTAGAAAAGAAAGTTGATAAACTTAATGATAAATTAATCTGAAAAATGCACAGAACCATTCTGAATATATGTTATTCTTCGCAAGTTGTTTTAAAACGATCTTATGATTAGTGGCCGATTGGCTAGCTTAGCGAAATTTTGGTAGTTTACTCTGGGCAGCAGGCAACTGAACGGAGTGGCTGAATGAGGTTCTCGTATGTTTTCATTACGTGAATCTTTGTTCCACTTATGATTGGTTTGGGTTCTTATTTAATCATTAAAGTAATCATATTTCTAAGTTATGAAAATTTCGTTGTGTTTTACATATTCACTTTTAATTCTACAACAAGCTAAAAGAAATGTACATCTGTGAGTAAAAGATAACTTCTCATACAACAAGGAATATATCTTCAGTATAAAATTATTCTTACAGTTCAAGAAAATTATTCTCATTTGTCAACAAAACAAGAAGTAACTAAAATATTTGTATGCGTTGATTTTATTAAAAAAATGGTTGAGTGCAATTTTGGTACTTTATTAACCCTTTTTATTTTACTTGTTATTTAGGAAAACCGCCAAACATTTGGTATTCTAAAATCAACCTAAATTTTTGCAATATTACTTAAAAAAACGGAATAACGCTGCAATGATACGCGGGTATTCCTATATCATTTATTCCTTCCCATTCTTTGAAAACAAAGCTATTTTCACGTAATTACAGATAATTTAAAAAGTGTTTCACAATTTATAGCAAATTTACGGCCAATAAATTCAAAAACATTTTATAGATGATGTATGTGCTATTGTTGGCTACTGCTTGCCATTCTTTTAATGAAAGAATTTCCGTACTGGAGTTAATAACGAAATAGATTATATTACCTAATTAATAAAGTTGACCTTACTTCAGAAAGAAAACCTGTTGAGGGAAACTTACACAAACATATCACGGAAATCTTAAAGTTTAAACGAGACAGGTCTTGCCCGAGGATGTTGCACTTGAAAACGAGGTCGCTGCTCGTGTCTGCTATGGCATCACATCAAGCAAACATCTTAAATGGCCTTCGAAAAGTAGCCTTGACTTTCAAGTTCCATCTTCCTTTCTGTTATTCTATTATCGAGTAGTATGGCATTGAAATATAATTTTGCTGCATTAATACTCCTTTTGCTCCACATCAAAGCTGGAAGTTATCCTCAGGGGGCTCCTACGGATACATGCGATACCATAAGCCCTGCGAGAAGTCTTAGTTTGCCGCTGCAGATGAATGATGTGCCGTATGTGTTACTACAAACAAGTATTTCGTACAAACCAGGTCAAGTAATAAATGGTAAGCTTATCCAAGTAAACTCTTTTCTAATGGCAAATGTCAAATAAATGCTTCTCTGTATGCAGTCTAGTTTCAAGCTGCCAAAATTACTCAGTTTATGTTCATGTTCAGCATGGTTCATTAACAACGTTAAATTTCATCTTTACATTCAAAATTATATAATTTTTGTCACATCAGCATTAATAAATTAATACACTTTTTAAAAAAATAAATTTCAGTTTAATTAAATTTTTGTGTGAAACAATATGGCCTAGAAAAAAAAAGATATATGTAATAATTTTCTTTCAGTTTAGTTTTATTTTTACCGGATGTGTGTGATACAGAATACCAAGCTATAGCTATAATAATTCTTTTACTTTATGTTTGCAGGGAAATTCCAAATTTGATTCATAATCAGAAACGTAAAACTTTCAGAAAGCATTAACGGAAGGATATATGCTAGATTCACTAATTTAGTACTTTTTTTACTAGCCATATCATTGAAGATAAACGCATTTAATATTTCAATATCCAAAAACTTCCTTAATCACTTTTTCCTTAATAATTCCACCGTTCACCATACAGGTGTTAAACCAGTATCGCGAGAAATTGTATCTTCATATTCTGCTAAAGATAGCAAGAAGTCACAAAAGAATTTGTGACATCTTCGTATCCTTTAGCAAAATATTTGGGACGTCAGCAATGCTGTAAAATTACGCCTTTTGATAAAATTGACTACTGCCATTATAAAATATTTGAGGATAATTTTAAAATGCTCTTACGCAAAATATGTTGTTGAGGACTACCACAGAGTTCAATCTGAATTACCAAATTTGATTTATTTTGCTAAATTTAGCAAATATGCTAAATATATAGTATGTCCAAATTTGATTTATTTTGCTAAATTTAGCAAATATGCTAAATATATGGTATGTCCAAATTTGATTTATTTTGCTGAATTTAGCAAATATGCTAAATATATGGTAATATATGGTATGTCCGAAATAGTATTCAGCCACCATCCAAACTAGCACAGCCGTTGTCTTGGTAAGTTTCCTGTCTATTTTATATAAAATTACAGTTTTATATACAATAAAATATTCCACCCAGTTATTTACTTGCAGCTTAAAAATTGTACTTTCATCCATAAGTTTCCTTTTAACCTATCAAGAGCAGCCGATTCTTTAAATATATTAGGTTAGGTTAATCCGTTTATGGCAAACCACTCAAAGACTATCTGCCTGTAAATGTATTAGAGTTTCCATTAATACGACGAGCGAATATTAACAGATAGGGCATTATTTTTGGCATTAGAAATTCCATCCAATGCAAGTAGAAAATCATAAAACGTACTTCTACGAACTTTCTGAAATCTTCAGTAGCTGCGTCTCCTAGTCATCTTGTAATCTAAAGAGCTGATACATTTGTGTGATTAATTAACATTTTAATTGACTTTATCCTTTATTTCCAACATCAAATTTAAACGCATTTTCCATTCATGAATTGTCTTTCATTTTTCAATCACTTTTCCCATCTTTGTGGTTAATACGTGAATAAGATTCGCTTGATTATAAAATAGTTTATAATCTATGTTTTTACATTGCTTATTCTCATCTCATAAGGTTATATTTTAAAAACATCAACCGGTTTATACTCCAAGACTCTCTATTTTCTCGCTACAGAAGCGTCATTCTTCGTATTCTCAATTTTACTTACGTATTATCCGCTACTGAAAACTACATTTGGCTCAAAGGTGTCTCTGCTGGCGATATGGATACTGAAAATTTCAGTTGCTGATTTGTACTTTGGAGATTTCGATACTTGTTTTGTTTCCAACTCCGTAAATTTCTAGAAGCAGTTGTTCTAATATATGATAGTTTTAGTCTCAGTATTCATTTCTTCTCAAATTGTGACTGATGTAAACCGCACGCCTGTTTCAAATGTGTTGTGGTCCATCAAATCAATATCCTACTCTGATACTTACCTCTGTCGTCTTCAGCACTGCACTTCTACAATGTTTTCTTTAGTGATGCGCGATTTCATTGCATAAAAATTAGAGTACTTTTAACTATTCAACAATATGTCATGATCTTGAAAAGAAAAAGATGACAGCTGATGTTTATTTATTTGTCAAAACTCGGAGATCCATTAAGAGAATAACAAATGTAGAACACATGGAAGTTAACAAAACAACATTCTGTGTGCAGCTAGGAAGCACTTTTATTGAGAAGTTATCACCAGACTTTAACTCCAACGAAATTTCCCATTATCCGTTAATACTCCGGTACCTTTTCTTGATTAGGTCCTGTTATGATTGGGTACAGTCTTTTTTTTGTTATATCGATTTAAGCGACAGTCAAATGTATAAGAAATAATAAATTGATAAATAATAATTTTAATTTAAATAACTTTATTTAAAATAAGATTATAAAGAAAGAAATCTTATTTTGTAAATGGTAGCTCAATATTATTTTTACTAATATAAATGAATATGCTAATACGGTTCAATAATATAATCGCCTTTTTAATGGAGTATATTAAAGGTTATTTTCCACCGCAAACACGGTCGTTGTGATATTTCTTGAAACATTTCCACATTTCAGACATTCTTCCATTTTTCTTCATAATTGGTGATGTTTATTTGTATTAAAGTTTGCTCAGATTTCTTCATGTCATAAGACGAGTGAGTAATTTAATTCAAATTATGGAATTGCTATGAAACGGTATCACGTGGTATATTGAGAAATGAACGCAACTGAATTGCTTATAACCTTTTTTGCTATGCTGCCTTTTTTTTTTCAGTTTACAAAAATCAATTATTGTTTTTCGAAGAAAAATACTAAAGTTTTGTTAATACGTTGTTGTTTCTGAATATAATTAGCTAACTTAATAATTGGGAAAAGAATTATATTTGCTTTGCTCCACCTCTCAAGCTTATCAGATTAAGTTTTGCAGCAAGCAAAAAAAAAATTAGCTTTCTAAATGCAATGAATTAAATGCGGAACTACGCATTTACCTTGTTATTGTCACTTTTATTATTTATAGTCCTTTCACCAGAGAATGTTATCAGAAAAATCTAATCAGTAAACATTGTTTCCAGCTTACACAATTGGGTATCAAAGATTGGGCATATTACCTCAGCACGTTTAGAAAGCTGTAGAAAGAACAGCAAAGAAAATAAACTTCAAAACAATAAATAAACACTTACACATTTCCAGATAATTAGAAATCCGTCATCTATCACTTCTTCCGACAGTTGCTGCTGCACGCTAATGATTTTCAAAACAGAATTACGAGCAAAACTCTGACGCTGATGATATTTATTACGAAGCGCATGTGTCGATTACCTTACAGGGCAAATAGATCTTTTGTTTAAAACATAAGCTTTCTTTTCAACAAGAGGTATTATGAAACTCTATTTCACTAGATTTTGAAGCATAATTTAGATTTTTGAAACATAACCAAAGCATTTTAAAAGCTTATGATTGATTCTCAGCTGGTATAGTTCTCATTTCATTTTTCTTCAGGAGGGATAAAAATTCTCACTTCTCACATAAGCGAACATCTTAAAGGTTAGGTAATTGATGTAGTACTTTATTTTTTCTCATTTTCGGTACTTTAGTAAGGAAATCAATTTCTTTTTACACTTTCTAACACTGTAAAAATGGTATTTCGAATTCGTTCAACTTTCAAAGAAATATGACCTCTTGTTTTGCGTAACGTTGTTTGAATATTTTGCTAATTTTTTGCTTTACGAAATAGTTTACCCTCAGAGTGCAATTAAAATTTTTACAGTTTTCTGTATTTTCTGTTTCATTACCAGTAAGGTGGGGGCTCACCAGCGGTAAAGTCGCTGAACACTGGTAGTTAAACTTGGGATACATTCCAGACGAACGGGCTGACCATATGGGAGTTTTCGGGGTTTTCCCATGCGCAACGTAGGAGATACCAGTCAGTTTCCTTTAAAAAGTCCCCCACAAAGGTATCCTTTCGCTGAATCTTAAGTCAGATAACCTTCGATTGCTTTGCTGTAATTAAATAAACAATACGGTGGAGGAAAATGTTATATTGTTCTTATAAGAGGAAAATAATTCTGTAATAAGATTTCTGGTATTAGGTCTATTTGGAAACATGGGCATCTGTTTCACTAAGTACGCACTTTCGTCAGTGAAGATGCATTCTTCATTCATAAAACTAATCTTTAGAATGTCATTTAGTAAATAAATGATTCTTTAATTTGTATTAAATATATATAAAAAAAATTCTGAAAATTAGAAGCGCTCCAAAACACTTATTTGCAATAAACAATACAATATTTTCCGCTGACACAAAATATTTTTAAATCAATTCCATTAATGTAACAATTAAATTAAATAAATTATAGTAATGCCCTTCAAATTTCTTTTTCCATCGAATATATACGTTCCGATTAAATGTTTTCAAATGAATAATTGTAAAATAAATTGCAACGAAACGTTTTAATCTAATAAACATGTAGGAAGCAAAACTATTCCATATACAATAAAGCTATTTAAGGAAACTTATTAGTGTACTACGATAATCTATAAATTATCCAAAACACATTACGATCAGTTAAAAATATAGTAAAAGCATAATTTGAATGCAAAGACTTTTTGAAAAAGGTTTAAAAATTCGTAGAATAAATTGGAAAATAACGATTTTTAATACAATTTTTTATCGCTATTTTGTGGATAAGAAATCCTAAACTCTCAAAAATATTTCTATAAAAGCAGTACGAGTGCATAAGTTGAGACTGGTTTTTGATATATGCTTACCCTAGCCAAACTTGCAGAAAGAGGTATGGATCCAAATTTAACATGATTGGAGTACAAAGTTGGTGAAAAAATATTCTTATACAAATAGATTGTTGAGAAGGTATCATTGCGGTACAGTACCGAATCAGACACAGTACGTATCAAGACAGTACCGTCAGTTATTATCTCTAGTTTCTTCTATCTCGGCAACAAGTGTTCTTTTAAAAGTGAAGGTTAAATTCGAGGACGTAATTACAGTAGAGTTATATTATAATTGATCTCAATTTGTCGTTAAAGGAAGTTTCATAAACTGGAAATTTAATTAATTTAATTAAACTTTTAATTACTTCAATTAAATGTTTTTACCAATGGTGGAAGAAGATACCGAATGTAGAACTTGTTTTTTAAATTTTCGATAACATATTAGCTAAAGGCTTTTAGAAATGTTAAAAGGGCAAATTTTGATAAAATAAAAATGTAAGCAATAATCTGGTTCACCAGCTCAAAAGCCGTAATGTCGATTAAAGATTTGGGTTCAGATTCCAGTGAAGAAGTGGGAGGCTTGAGACTTTTCTTAGTTTTCCATGTACAACAAGAATACAAGCCAATTTCTCCTAAAAAGAATCTTACACGAAGATATCATGTCCCTTAGGCAAATTACTCTCGTGTATTTTTAACAAATCCGAATAATCCAGTCTATAAGATTAGGTTTCCTACCCACCAGTGCACGAGGGAGCAATGCCCCTGAGCATTGACAATTAATTCGTCCGGTGTTTAAGTGCCAATCGAACACGCTATGTGTCTGTGAAGCCAGTTTTCCTTTGGAAGTCATTAACGAAGGCATCTTTCCTATGGTAAATAGCTTTCGCTTGCTTTTGCTATGAGCAGCTGTTTACCTAGCAAGAGCAAACTGCTCGGCCATTAATGTCAGCAGAGATTTCATTGTTAGTTGCATGCTTTTGATGTTTGAACTAATATTCAAATATCTAGAAACTTCTCATTTCAAGTATGTTAATCTCATATTATCTCTTAACGGATTCTTTTGGAGAGTGGGAAGTTTATTAAGGGCATTCACCAGGAGAAAGGATGGCTTCCTGAAAGATATTAAAATTGTGTCATATTACCATTTCACATAGGGGAAAAACTACGAAACCCCCATGCAGCCAGATCGTCTCGCCAGAATTTGAACATCAGTATCTAGCGACTTAGCTTATTCTGACAGTATTCTATGTAGAACACGCATATATATTTAAAACTACGTCTTATCAAATATTTAGGAGGGCAGATCTGAGCACGTTTTAGCTGTTCTATGGATTACAAGCCTTTTATAATTGACACCCATGCACTGAAATATATAATATATATATGTATATATATATGTATATCGAAATAGCAAAGAAAAGGCTCCTGTGCCTTAAATGCCTTAAAATTCGGACGTCACATTCTTAGGCCTCCGTATCACTCAGCATCAAAAACATTTTTAATTAAAGTATCATTTTACTTTTGTGGCGTGATATTACGTATTTTAAACTAATTTCCGTAAGTATAACAGGAGTTAAAAAAATCCCCACATTTTATTAACAGGTTTTTAAATATCTAAGAGTAGTTTTGTAAATGTTATAGGAAATTCATGAAATTATATATGTGGAAACCGGTCCACATATATAATTTCATGTCATGTAATAAAAGTCAAAATAATATGTATATTATTTAGGGCGTTAATAATGCGTACTTTTCTTCTAACCCCACCACAGCGGTATTTTAAGAATTTTTCATAATTATGTCCTACCAAATTCCGTGCACATGTTGGATTATTCGAGCTTTTTCGTTACAGAACAACATGCGCAAAACGGTTTTCTCTGTAAAGATACAGGCCATCTTGATACGTCCAGAGATAGTACGTACTTTTTTCATTGGTTGATTTCGACATAGGAAGATTTTTCTAAACATAAAAAAATTTAAATTTCAGTTTATAAGGTATTTCTCCCGCCTTCTTCGCATGCCTTCGTGGTTTAGTGGTCAGCACGCTCAACGCGTAACCGAGAGGTCCGTGGTTCTATTCCTGGCGAAGGCTTTGCTCATTTTTCATCTCTCCTGCTTCAAAATAACCTAATGACTCTACAAGGTTAGGTTAGATTAGATTAGATTATTTGAATATGGCAAAGCACGGAACAGCTATGAGCGTAATGGAAGGGATGCTTTTGTGGAGGGCACTGAAAGAGAAAATGAATCGTATTCACTTTACACGCGGCGAAAGCCATGAAAACCAACCACGCAACCAGCCTGTTTGCCTAGAATCGAAATCAGTTTGAACTCCTAGTATTTAACTTTCAGATTATTATTTCAATGAATAAAGAGCGAAATAGAAAAACGCAAATCAAAAACTTTTAATTGACAATACTTACTTTAGAAACGGTAGCACTGTTATAAGAGATAAGAACAATGCATTTAGTTTAACAATGGCTAGTTGGTAACTTTAGCACATATATCTTTCTATATAAAAAGGGAATTGTGGGGTTCATCATTTGAAGACCCCCATGGTCATTTGCTAAGAGAGTTGTTGTTGTCTTGTCCATGTATTTCATGGAAGAATGCTTGCCAAAACCAAGCAGGTTGGACTTCTACTTCCACTCCAGTTTTGAGAAAGAGCACCCCGGAGGGTCTCCCATCTCTCTCCCCTACCACCAAACCACATGAGAGGACTTTCGACTCGCCATGTAGTTAGTACCCTCATGCCGTAAAAACACTATACATTTAACAGACATCCATCATCCATGCCTTCTTGGAGATTCGAACACAAGCCCTTCGGTACCGCAACAGGCTCCTTTGACAGCTATACCCGTGCGGGCGACACTAAGGCAATTTATAATTTCTAATGGATTATATGTGGGAAATGATCCGGATAGTCTCCAGACGTATTATTGTAGTCGGGGGTCTTGTTGAATTGATGTTAC
Organism: Stegodyphus mimosarum; assembly: GCA_000611955.2. Lineage (NCBI taxonomy): Eukaryota > Metazoa > Arthropoda > Arachnida > Araneae > Eresidae > Stegodyphus > Stegodyphus mimosarum. Next base: position 113,317 of record KK115898.1, on the reverse strand, counting down.
TGCCACTCTCTCTCCCTCAGGCACTGTATTTATACAGGACTGGCGCATTTTGGATTGTGAAACATCTAGGGATCATTGCTATATTACTTTTGAAATAAGTCCAATAAAGTTTCTTCTTAAGTTGAGAAGGAGGTATATTTTAAAGAAATTGATTGGCTCAGTTTAAATTAAAATTCGCGAAATTCTTTTCAGAAATAAATTCTAGAATAGTATTAGATGGGGTGGATCAAAACAAATTAATAGAGAAATGAATAAAGAAAATACGGGAGATTTGTGATGATGCACCTAGCCCAACAAATAATACCCTCTAGGGTATTGCTATTTTATTGCTAAACTATGCTAAGGGGTATCCTGGTGGACTCCAGCATTGCCAATTATGAGAAATAAACCACAAAGAAGACACTTTCAGAAGCGTACATGGGACGAAGGTTCACAAGAAAAGTATAACAGAATCCATGCGAGACTTATCAAAATATAAAAAAGAGCCATTACGAGCAAAAAGAAGATCATGGAGTGCATATCTTAATAAAATAATGTCCCAGTTCTCCTTTAGGTGTTCAGTGAGTTATTACAAAGGGGAACACTAAGACTCCACTTCAATTAAAATCACATAAAAAGCCAGATGGCTCAAAAACCCAAATTTTGGAAGAAATTGTAAGTTTATTATTAGAAAAGCATTTTCCAAGAGACTCGTCTCGAGAAAATTCGGAGTTTTATAAACATATTAGAAATGAAAAAAGGAAAACTTATGGAACCTTGATGATATCCCCTTTACAGTGCAAGAAGTAGAATATACTATTAAATCATTAAAACCGGTAAAGGCAACTGTTATTGATATATTTCAAAGAAAAATTCTTGAAGTGCTTTATGCCAATCCGAAACTTACGATGGCGTTAGTTAATGAACGTTTTAAGAGAGGAATCTTTCCAAAATGTTGGAAAATAGCTAGATTAGTTTTATTTTCTAAAGAGAGAAAAGCAGGAGTTGCACCAGATTCTTATACATCAATTTGTCTTTTATGCGCATGGAGTAAACTTTATGATAAGCTGGTAACTACAATGTTAAGTTACGTTTTATATTCAAATGATATGCTTAGCCATTTATAAAAGAGATTTCCTTTAGGAGTCTGCAGGTCAGACGCAGTAAGAGATATAATAAATGTAATTGAAGAAAACAAAAGGAGTAAAAGATAACCAATGTTATATCTGGATATCGAAAGTGCATTCAATAATATTCTTATGCAACTGAAGAATGTTTACAGGACAATTGCAGATATGTTAACATGAAGTGAATAATAAAACATTTGAAAGATCTCAAGAAAAATGTTATGTACAAGATTCTAATTCTGTGCCCTTGTTTTAGAACATTGTTATGAACTCAGCTCTAGAATTGGAGTACGTCGATAGTTGTACATATACAAGCTTATTCTGATTATGTCTTATTAGTAATAAGTTCCAGTATACAGGTACAGGCTCAAAACAGAGTAAAACGAGCTCTAAAACAATTGCGAGACTTGGCACAAAAATGTAATTTGGAATTCTCTGAGGAGAAATCACGCTCGATGTTTATAATAACTAAAAAGTTTGGAATGGCATTACCAACTCCGACAATTAAGATGAACCTCAAAACTATAAAAAGAAGAAAGTAATCAAATATCTTGAAATAATTCAACTTGAAAACTTAACATGGTTACTTCATATCGATTACTTAAAAGTAAAGACAAGCAAGATTGTAAATAAATCGATTCGAATGACTGGGCTTTCTAAAATGCTCATTAAGGTACTGTATGAAAGAGCAATAGCAAGAATAGTAGTTTATGCTAGTTGAGCTTGGTGTAAATCGCCGATAATTAAAATGAGAGAAAAAGCAAACTTGATTCAAAGAATAGCTTTATTATCAATGACAAACTGTTACAAAACAGTATCTACTTCGTCTCTTCAAATTTTACGAGAGGTGATACCATTAAATATACAGCTGGACATAGAAAGTTCTACTCAAAGGATGAGTAGAGGATGGTGCGATTTTGAACTTTTTCCCTTAAATATTAATAAGAAGGAAATTGAAAGTCTAGTCTCGAAATGGTTACAACATCTGGCCAAGATTAAAACTTTTAGTTGGGATTCATGCTCTCCTAATAATAGAGCTTTTGAGCTATTTTCTGATGGTTCTAAAAATGAATCACTGTACTGGAACAGGATTCTGTATTTTTTAGGATGGCACATGTAAAGAAAGATGGTTTTTTTCTCTTGATAAAAGATGTTCAGTCTACCAGGCTAAAACAGTGGCTTTGTTAAAAGCCTTATAATGGATTAAAAATAATAAAATAAGGGCAAACATTTATTCGCATAGTCAAGCTCAAGTCAATACAGACATATAGTACTGTTACGAAAAATTCGGCGGTTGCGCCTGTATGTAAGCTTTCCGGCATAGCACTAGGGTTGCCATAAATAGTGTATGGTAGGGTTGCCAGATTGGCGACTTTATCGCCCATTTGGCGACCAAATTGGCGATATCCCATGGTCCAATCGGAAAGCTTCTAGAATAACTTCCTGTCGAGATATTTCTCGAAACGTGTCGAACTTAAAGAAAAGCTATATAAACCCTTGCGTTTCTGAGAGCCAGTTAGTTACGAGTTAGTTGCGAGTTGCCAAGTAAGTTGCGAGATTGTGAAGTGTTGCGAGCAGTGTGATTAGTTGTGAGAATAGCTGCTACGCGAGAGTTCTGTGAACGGAAAGCAATCGAGATAGTGCTTTGCCGTGAAGCTATCTTTACAGTATAGCTTGACAGTGGATTGGTGATTGTTCCACGGTGTTTTATTATAAGTTTAGTCTTGCCGTGAAGCTACCTTTACAGTTACAGCCTGAAGCTGTGTTGCTGATTGTTTCAGCGTATTTATTGTAGATTTTCGACGCTTTTAAACGTAATTTTGGAACTGTGCTGTAAATAGTAATTCTTGTAAATAAATTGTGCTTTTTATTGTTCTGCATCGTGTTTTCATCGGATACTCTCAAATCCACGAACCCGTAAAACGCAACAGTACTTTAAACGGATATAGTATAGAAATAAAAAAGATACTGTGGACGAACTTAAAGAATGATAAATTTATTCAAATTCTTTAATTGAATGTAAAAATCCTACGAATTTATTTAACCTTAATGGTCAAGAAAAAGGGAATGAAATATGGCGAGATAAGTTGATCGAATATGATACTATAAGAACAACTTTTAAATTCTTATAGAATCTCTGAAAAGAGGCATATATCGAATGTTTCCTTAAATCAAGTTTTAACACATCATGGAGCATTTCTAAGACATCTAAATAGATTTAATTTGAAAGGAACAAGTTGCTGTTGTAGCTGTGTACATTACAACGGTGAATGCATTTCACGTGATTATAGAATGTCCAGGTTTGAATGTTTAAAGATTTAAACTGATTACATAAGTATTATCAGAAGATAGGTTGTTTAAGTTTGTACAAACGGATCGAGGAAGATCTGCTACTTCACAACTAATGGAATATTATTTTCAGAAGAAGCTGAACTGTATTTTTAAATTAATTTTGATTATAATAATATGTAATAGTATATGTTGTAACATGTTCTCAAATCTTTAACTGTTGTTTCAGATGTGGTATTATTGTAATATGTCGCTTACACTGTATTGATTATTGTAACTCATGATCTGATAGTTGTAACTTGTAACGTGCTGATGTAATAAAAATGTTGGTGAGGCCAACAATCTCTCCGGTCAGAAGAATTCAAAAGTCTTCAATAAATTTATTCAATTAGTTATTTAACTTTCAGGTTTTTATAGTTTTAGCCTACGACCAGTCAAGGGAATTTTATTTCTACAATTTTAGCCAACGGCTCCGAAGATGGCCCTTCTAATTGAGATGAGAACCGGATATTCCACTTTTAATGTTGTTAAGTAGGCAGTACAGAAAAGATTTCTTAAATGCAAAATAAACATTTGTAGTTCCCAAATACCTCTTACATGATTTTTATTTAAAGAACTTTTCCCCAAACTAGAAACACTTATAGACAATTGCGAGGAAGTTCCATTAGTATTACAGTATTTGGAACTTTGTTCTGGAGAATATTTTAGGATAAACTGTAAAACTTCAAGCGCATCACCCTTTCACATGCCATTTTCATTTTCTAGCAATAAAGAAAACAAAATACTACTCTCTTAATGAGGAATCTCTGTCATCTTAACAAGGAGGAATTTTTCCTTATTAATGTCACCGTGATCATAATGTATTTGATGCTCGAATTTTTGAGGCGAAAGTATCCACGGAATGAAAAAGATGTAGCAAGAGTACGTAGCTGTTGAAATCCCGTGGGGATTTCTTTAAATATTTTATTCAGAGCAAAAGTTGTTTTCCTTCTTAATTCCGGCAATTTAGAATGTCATTATTCTTCCCCAGCCTCGACGATTCACATAGCTAACACCTATAAAATAATGTTTCGCGTGAAAAATGCCTCCTTTCAAAATTTGAAACTCGGTTCAACTACGACACTGGTTTTACATCCTTGTCTTAAATCAAACAATAACGTCCATTTTTATTCATCTTTTCATCTTGACTTCTGTTCTTAAAAGATTTCTCTTTAGAATCCTTAAATGCACTGTTATTACGTTTATTATTCCGTGAATACCAAATCTCTACTTTCACGTGCATCCTTTCCATCTTACGTTATAAAAACTACATTTCACGACCGCCAGCAGTCGCCAAGTACTAGTAGCTCAAACCAGGTTAAAATGCCAGCTACCAAGCTGCCTGCGTGGCCATTTTCATGTATTTTTTCATGTGCAGCTTGGTTACGAGCCAGTTTCCTTTAGAAAATCTTCCACAAAGGCATCCCTCCTCTTAGGCAGGCAGCCCTCGCGTGCTTTGCGATAGTCAGTCAAACCAAGAAATATCGCATTTTACAAACGCATTTATATCAGGTCTCACTTTGGTTTGCACACGCGTTTATATTTGCTGAATTATTAAATGCTATCCTTAGATTTTTCTATACAAACCACTGACCATTATACCCATACCCAAAGAAATCAAATTTGGATTCATCTGGGAAAATAACAGAATTTAAAAGTCCTGTGGTTTAACCACGTGTTTAAGCTATTTCTTTTCATTTATGGCAGACGGCTGCGAATTGTTACGAAGTCTATATTTTCTGTGTTTTTTGATTGCAGAAAATTTCTCATAGTCTGCGAGTACCAGTTAGCAATGTATTCTTCCTTTTATTCTTTTGTGATCCTAGCTTCAAAGATTTTAGAGTCTTCCTTTACAAATCGAACAATTCTTTATAAAGCATTTTCCCTCCTGCACAACTTTTAATAGTCTTTTCAGGAACTCCTTTTATGCGCGTGTGTGTGCTTTTTTTGTGTACATTTTTATTACACAAAGCACTGTTTGATAAAAGTTTTTCACAAGTTCTTCTCTTTACAAGAATTTCACAATAAAATCTTTCATATCGGTATAAGTTCTCTAACTTTCTATTCTCGCCGAATTATCCCAAAGCAAAAACACTAATAAACTATTTCAAAGTCCAAGTTTCAAGTAAGACACGTGTTGGCATTGTAACGGCTTCAAAAGGTTTTCAATAAATCTGTTGAAATAAGCGTCCAAGTTTCCATCTCACGTTTAAAAAGTATCACTAATGTTAATTAATGATAAGGCTACTTTAATGATAATATTATTTGATGATAATGATTAATTAACGATACTGATTAATTGGTGTTAATATTAATTAATGATATTTCTTTAATGATAATTAAGCTAATGCTTTATCTAACTTTAATATTTTATTTGAAGTCTGTTAAAATCATTTAAATCGGAGTCAAACTACCAGAAGTCAGCATCTTGGTCATCACATATTCTGCTTACTTAAAAAGATTTTCCAAGTAAATGGATCCAGTACATTCTACTGGTCATTTCGCTGGCTTAAGGATTATTTTGCAGGCTTTGTTAAGGCAAAGCAAGGCTTGTTTGTTGCTTAGGCAGATCTGGGGAGAGTCCCACTTAGGACTATCTGCCTAAGTATTTGTATTTACCTAAAGAAAAAACGGTATTTGTATTTACCTAAAGAAAAAAACACGAAACCCCTTATGCAACTAGATACTTCCCTGGGAACAGAGCCATAGTTAAACTATCATTACCCTTCCCCCCCAAAAAAAGTAGTTCATTAAAAATTTGGATAAGTATGTACTTTTCTGTCGACTATTTAATTCAGAAAAAGGTCCCGCCAAACTTGAGTCAGTCACTTCTGTGGAAGTTCAAAAAAACAAATCTGAGTTATTCAAAAAGTAAAAGTTAATCTTTTGAGCTGAATCACGCTATCGAATGCGATATTCGCTTATAGCAGTTTTTCATGGTGCATTGCTATTGTTTATCTATTTTCAAATAAAGTCACTTATCCTGTCTATTAAAGCAAACGTTTTTGGTATTTACGTATTATGAAACGCAATTTATAACCAGTTGTGAATAAGCGTGACATCACAGTTACTCCCTTTGCACTTTCGTTTGATGTAATCCCGACTGATTCTAGATAATAATCTGTAGAGACATTAGGTATTTTTGAAACAAGAGACATGAAAAATGAGCAACGCGTTCGCCGGGAATCGAACCACGGACCTCTCGCTTACGCATCGAGCGTGCTGACCACTACACCACGAAGGCATGAGAAGAAGACGGGAGAAATACCTTATATACTCCCCCTTTTAAAGGGTGACTGGGGTTTGGGGCACCCAATCACCAAATCCCGGTGGTGGAAAATCATCATCCACCACCTTTTTAGTTTGGGTGCCAGTGTAGAAACATTAGGTATTTTTGAAGCAAGAGACATAAAAAATGAGCAACGCTTCGCCGGGAATCAAACCACGGACCTCTCGGTTACGCGTCGAGCGTGCTGACAGCTACACCAGGAAGGCATGCGAAGAAGGCGGGAGATGTGCCTTATACACCTACCTTTTGTTTTTATGAATAAGTTTATAAATTAAGAGTTAATGTTGTATTTTTCCTTGCATTTTGAAAACAAAGTAAGTTCGAGGGTACAATCACATTTGTGGCTGAACTCCAATCAAACTACAGCTGTTCGAAAGAATTAAAATCTGTTGAAGAAGGGAAAAAACAGCTGGAAATAACAGTAATAGATTGAAACCAATCTTTTGCGGGAAGTTTGTAGTAGTAACTCAGTGATAGTTCTTGTTTGTCGAAAATGATCGACGGAAAAATGCGTAAGTACAAGCATTAATTTGAAATATCCGAATCCATCGGTCATTTATCCATTTTTTCAACCTACAATGTTGTCCAGAGTGAACTATCAACGTTCAGCTGTCTCATAGACACCGCTGGGCTGTAGGTCATAATACAAACTTAAGCGGAACATAAACTGTAGATCTCCAGAATCTGCATTTACTTTGGAATTAGAAATATTGGAATAATCATTAGAGAGTTAAATAATGTACAAAAATAATGAGAAGATAAAAAACCCTTAAGATAATAAAACTGATACTATTATGAATTTAAAAAAAATAATATTTATAAATGATTTGAATAATTCTCCAACATAAATTTTTATGAGGTCAATGTTCGAGGCTCAATAAATGTCGCTCTCGTTAGAACAGCATCTTTTTATATAAAATTATGGTTTTTCACCCTTGTAGCAGTTTATAAGGAAGACCAAAAACTGATAATGGTTTTATTTTGAGAAAAATGCATGTTTAGAAAGAAAAACCTAATGTATGTGAGGCAATTAAGCTTCCCTTTTTATGTCCCACCAGTGGATGAGAAGTTATTAGTGGCCACTGAATGGTGGGAGCTCGACTCGGGTTCTATTCCACGCAAACGGGCTAGCTGCAACGTTGTTTTCCTTACTTTTCCCCTTGTGTAAAGTGAATAAGATCTAATATTCTTTAGAATGTGCTCCACGAAGGCATCCGTCTTCTTAGACAGATAGCCCTCACGTGCTTTACCGTACTCAAATAATCTAACCAACATCTTCCCTATATACAACTGATAAAATGAGTCGAAAGCAGCCATTTAGAACAAAAATATATTTTTATATATTTTAAATACTTCCTAAATAAAAATAAGCATTTTTGTTCTG
>KK115898.1:0-105176 GCA_000611955.2 Stegodyphus mimosarum | reverse complement strand
TACATTTACAGTTTTGGACATCTGGTGTTTTTCAAACGACTGATTTAATTAGCCTTTTTGTGCAAAAACTGACCAAGAGCAATAAAATTACCGAAAATATAATTTAGTTACATCATTGTTAAAACGAATTCAATCATTTTATCAAAATGTGATAAAAGTTTTCTATCTATTCTTTCAACTAAGGTCAACTAGGTCTATCTAATCTTTCTAGGGTCAATTTGTACATTGCTTTCAAACGCTACATTCTAAAAGACGAGCAAAGATCAAAACTCCAGCCAACTCTTTTAAACTTGAAAGCCTGTCTTTCTTATGAGACAAGTTCCGATGTAATTTAATAATCGATAAATCAATAGCATTTTCTTCGTCGGACCTTTATCTCCTTTAAGTTTCTGGAATGGCGGTAAATCCTGGGACGTAATTATTGCCGATAGCAATCAAGTTGCTTTGCGGGATTTCAAAGAACATCATTACTGCGAGATTTCAAAAAGCATGTTGCCTTGTCATTTAAATTGACTTCCTCAAGAAACGCTGAGGTTATTCCCTTGGCTTTGTTTGGTTAGTTTCTGGCAGTGACGGCAGACTTAAATGAGAATGAAACTTTCGGGGAAATGGTTATCAAACGAGTTTTAAGCAATTTTTATACTCCGTAGGTGCAATTCATCATTTACTTTTTGTAGAAGAAAGTAAGGAGTTAAGAATTCTGTCTCATCTGAATAAATAGTAACGAAAACTTTAGGTTACTTGATTTCGAGTTCACAGAAGGAATACCGAATTTTATTCCCATTTATTTAATCACTTACAAAACTTTTATGTTCAAGTACACTTCATAAATTTCGCTTAATAAACGTATTTCACATCCAAATGTTTTACAGCTTCACCGCTCTTTCTGAATCGTATTTGTTATTAGAGTATCAACTTAATATCTACCTCAAGATCTACAATTTTACCACCATGCAATTTTTAAAAGACTAATATATACAACTTTCTTACCAAACCCAGAGGTGCTATTAATCTCAATCCTCATTTTTCAATTAAAAGGATGTTGCCACCCAATGTTACCGCCATGCGTTATTTTTTAAAAAAATAATACAGCAAACGTTTAAAGGAAAAACGTATACCAACACTAATACTGTCCGCTGTTTTTAAATATTTTGTGGTTTTTCAGTTGAATTTCATGCGGCGTAAATGCGAAAAAATTTATGTTTAATAATTAAAGTTAAAAAGACAAAAAGTTAATAATAAAAAAGACTGTAAAGTCCTTAGGTTAATTTAAAGTAAGAGACAGGAAAATTATGCAATGACCTCGCCGGAACTCGAACCTTGACCTTTGGAATGCGCGCCGAGTATGCTATCGTTACGCCACGAAGGCATGCTGGAGGGAGGGAGACAATAACACAAAATAAGTTGTGTAGATCATTTTATTAAGAAAGCTGAACATCGATATGATGAACTGAGAAAAGACTGAACATAAATGAATGATAACAATGGTGTATCGGAAATTTTAAGCGTATGCTGCTTTCAAAATTTCCCGGTTTTGCTACTGAATTTTATACGACGTAAATGTGAAGGATATTGAATAATAAAGTTAAAAAGATAGTAAAAGTTGTGTTGATTATTTTGTTCAGAAAGCTGAACTTTGATTAATTAACTGCGAAAAGATTGGAAAAAAATAGAACAATGTATGGCAACGTTCAATACTGCATTTGGAATTCTAAAAATATACTACATTTAAAATTTCTCTGATTTTATGTTGAATTTTATGTGACGTGTAAATTCAAAGAAAGCGATGTTTAATAATAAAGTTTAAAATACAAAAATGTTGTGTTAGCTGGAGTGTGTCCAAGATCAGATTGATAAACTACGAGCTTAGCCGGAGCATCCCTTTTTCAACCAATGGGCAATTCTTAAAAGGAAAGAAAATCTAATGTTGAATATCTCACATAAAATAATGCTTTAAATATGCTGCAGAACTAAGGACGTATTAATATCTACTCCTTTAAGATTACTGAATGTTTAAGAGTATTAATATGCGTCTATTTGAAAAACGGTCGTGGATTTACAGAGTAATTACGTTTTACAGATTAACTATTACAGAGGATAAAATGCCTAATGACCATTTCAAAGCCATATAGTTGATTTCTTGTTTCAAAAAGAGCTAGATCATTAAATAATTTCAAAATGCTGCAGAAAAGCAGTATAAAATTCTCTTTTAGATTGCTCAGAGTTTCAGCAATTGTTAAATATTCTAAATTGAAGCTGAGCTAAATCTGCTCTAAATGTAAAGTCAATTTGTCTACTTGCGTCACAGGCAGTTCGACATTGCAATTTAAAATAATGATAGCGAACAACTAGGACATTTAGAAATGCAAATCGAAATTGTGATTTGGAATCTCCAAAGGGTTAAAGTTTAACAGTGCAGTATCCGGCGATAATGGGAGATAATTTAGCATTTCATGTCTCTGAGGATTATTATTGGGACTGTTATTTGCATTTAATAAGTACGATTATTATATCGACTATTATAAATATTTAACACGAAAGATTATTCAGAATATGTTATTTGTATTTTTTTTCTTCTCACTGTGTAGGATATGGTTTCAAACAAATCTTTAAAAACATTTTTTTGTATGTCTAAGAACTAAAAGGTGACCAAGAACTAATTAATATGGGAATTTAGGATATTCTTCGGAGAACAGCCTTGGTTGAGCCAACTTAGCTTCTTTAAGGGTATGGGCGACATTTCATCATGCCAACGGAAGTAAATACTACAGAATAAATACTACAATAATAAATACTACAATAATAAATACTACAATAATAAATACTACAATAATAGATACTGCAGTAATAAATACTAATTACTATACTGCAATAATAAATACTACAGATAATAAGTCCCTTAGCAAGGGAAAACTATTACGGCTGTCTACCTAGAGGAAGTACGTCATCGAATGACAACTATTGCCTGCCATACCACAATAAGCTGTTTCTCCCTTTTTGGCGTCAAGGCTGTTCTCCGAACAATATCCGGAATTTGTGAGTACGAATCAATTTCTCATAGAAAGTTCTCCAACAACCATATCTCTTCCTATAGACAGATTCGCTTCGAGTACCTTGCCACAGTCAATCAAATAAACAAACGGTTGGCACTGAAAATTTATTCCAAATCGCTTATCACGAAGACTTACCCAGTATTTCATCTTTTAATATGATAATTTTAAAATCATATTACTTTAACTACACAGTTGAATGTTTTGTTGTACGGTAAAACAATTAAAGTTTGTTTAAGCATCATTTGGCTTGTGGGGTTTTTCTTATTTAATTCCACAGTTCAGACTTAGAACCCCGCGAACACTAACAAGCGAATAATCGCTTAAGTGTGTGAATAAACAAGTAAGACGTAAGAAGGGTTAACTACCCTTTATTTTTCAGAATAAATACAATCAGCTCCTACTTGGAGTATACACAAAGCCTCTACTTGGGCTTGAATTTAAATAACTATGAATTCAAACTAAATTATGGTTAACTGTAGCTATCTGAAAGGTATACCCGAAGCTATCAGAAATCTAAGTAGTTGGCCCCTAAATATTAATTTAATCGGCGAAGCCAAGCAAGGGCCTAAAGTATGGGCGAGCGTAGTAGCTCAGAGAGAACGTAGCCAAAAGGCAAATGCGCGCTAGTCAGGAAATCAGACTCTCTCTCTAGAAGTCGGTGATGCCTTGACTTAAATAGTACTCTTACTCATTTGTATTAAATGCGTTTCGGAAATTACATTCTGGCAAGAAATTGTAAGCTGAAATTGGAATAAGATAGGAAAGAGACAAAACTTAAAATAACTGTTAATAAACTTAGGATAAACTTTACAGATTTAAAAAGCACTTTTACTTCGTTGATATTAAATTTTGATTAAAAAAATCTCATAACTGTCGCATCTCTTTTCAGGTCATCATTAATAAATCATCCATTAGTAAATAGAGTTATTTAAAAAAGAGAAAGAGAGAAAAGAAAATGTGAAAGGATGCAGATTTTAACGTCGCGAGTGGGCGGTTTACATGCGTAACGTGAATACGGGCCAAATTCCTTGGTAGATCCTCCCCGAAGGCATCCCTCCCCTCAGACAAATAGCCCTAATACAAAATTAATTTAAATTATAATCTACTATCAATTATCTGTAATTGGTTTTCGCGTTTGGTAGCTCAGTAACTTAGACTTAAATTAGCTTTAGTTTTGATTCATTTCTTTTAAATTACGTTATAAATGCTTGCTGGTTCTGTAAGCAAAAGAAGTGCTTTCTGTTAAATCACTAAGTTTTAATAAAAGCATCTTTTACACCCTTCTCAGTTTCTCTGGCTTCATACTGAACGTAAGTCGCTTAGCTTTCAGATTTGAGTCTCAGATTTGTTTATGCGTCCAAACAAAGTGACACTTAAGGCTATTACGTAAAAGATGTGCATTCCTCAAAAATGCAAATGCTTGAGAAACTATTGAAAGACTTCCATTAAAAGACTTTTACTTAAAACACGCAAATAAAAATGAAATTTGTACAAAAAAAAAGTATGCTCTTCCTATTAAAGAAAGCAATGTGTAAAATGTATGGAATAAATGTATTAAATGTATGGATTATGTACAAACATATTAAATGTATGTATTATGTATAGAAATGTAGGGATTATAGATATATGAAAGAATTAAATGTATGGATTATACATATATGAAAGTATCGAATGTAGAGATATTCGAAACGAATCGGATATATATTTCATACTTTGCTAGTTTTCACTTAGGCATTCTGCAGAAATGCCCAGGAAATGTATTAAATATTAATCGTTTCATGCATTCGCGGCCAGTTTTTGGCATTATATAAAATGCCTAGGTATCCTACAGAATGCCGGTGTTCGTATATTGCAGGTAACTTTTTAAGAAAATCTTCAACCCTTTTAGTGGTCAGGATCCTGCTAGGTAAATTATTTACACGTCTTCAATCCACTAGGTCGTAATTTTCTGAAAAATGGCTCGTTAAGTATTTTTTGAGTATAGGAATGATGACGTGATTTATTATAAATAGAGATTTTGCCGTTGTTTAGATTTTTGATCTGGAGTGTCGAGTGAAAATCTCTCCTACTTCAAAGACATAGGAGGTTTTCTTAAATAAATAATACACAATTGCATTAATCCTAATGTTTTACATTTCTTCTTTATAAATCTTCCTTATAAAAAACTTCCAAGACAAGCCAGGGAAATCCATTAGCGTATTCTCTTAACGACCCGGTTTTCCATTTAAAATGGACTTTTGTACCTGACTTAATCACAATCTTGTCCATTTGGTCCAAACCTTCGTCCCGATGTCTGATTGCAGACGATTAACTCGCATTGCGGTAATAAACCGAAGGAGCCTTTTTTTTTATTTTGCTTCTTCTTTTTATGATTTCTTTCGTAATTTATTTCGGAAACTGCTTTTCGTCTAACATTATTCGCCTCTCGATTCATGTTGTCTCATTTCCCTAAACGATGAGCTTTTGTTCCGATTTTCAAGTTCTTTTATTTTCTTTTTACGCTATCATCGGTGGTGAATGTAGCGTTTGTTACGGATTTCTAATCTTGGAAGAAAGAAAAACTAGAGGAAGAAAATGAAAATCGAGCGCCAAGAGTTCATCTAGAAGTTTGAGCCTTTGTATTTTGTTTTTTAATTTTGAGCCAAGTGACCAATAAAATTACCAATTGCTCTTTTGAACTTGATAAATTGGCGGTATATATGCAAATATTCTCAACTGGGAAAATTTATAAAAATGGATTTAAATTGTTTTTCCAGATTATATGTAATAACTCGTTCATTTTAATTATTAAATTGAATGGGAAAAATTTTAAGCAACTATTTTCAGATAAGTAGATTACGTATTATTATTTATAATTAATGTTATAACGGATGTTGAGAGGCTTATAGGGAGACAAAGCAAAGTATCATAAAATGATAAAGCGCTAAAACACAGGCATCTTACTTTTAAGAAAAGTTAATATTGCAGGATCATAGCAAAAAGCGTTCTTACATACACTTTCGGCTTTCAGCCTAAGCAATTTTTATTTCCTGTATGTTTAATTTGTAAGGATCATAAGTTTGACTAACGTTTATTTTATTTTAAAACTTTACTATCATCTCTTATTTTCCACTTCCGGTAAGAATTAACGCGTGAATATGTTTATGCAAATTGTACTTGATAACGCTTAAGTATTTAAGTTGTGGTTTTTCGCCAAGAGCATAGTAAAAGGAGAGAGAGTGAGCCATCTTGCCACGAGTCTTCACGCGAGCTTGCCACCAGTTACTGTCCGCCTTTAAGGCCAGAAGTTTTAGTCCTCTTGAAAGCTAAAGACGAACTGTAGTTTTCCGCAGTTTGCGTACTACAGGCGTAGTAATTTAACAGGCCAGTCTTAGTGTTAGTCATCTGTGTAAAATATTAAAAGTTAGCTCTTATTTAAATTTTATTTAGTCAGTAGTCTTACTTTTTTACGTTCAGACCACAAGTGGTTGGTCTTTGTATCCCGAAGTGCGGGAGCGACTGTGAAAACGTGGAAAAAAAATGAAGGGTAATTTTAACCCTTCTCATCTTCTCGTCTTTGCTACACTCCATAGGACATAGTTGCAGTCAACTCACTGTCCAGTCAGGACACGTCATGTTCGCTAAACAGATAAAAAGAAATAAGAGTCCTGATAAATTTATTTGAGAATTGCCCCCTGATTTATGTAATATGAAATTGTAATATAGTGCTGCACATATATTTTAGAAAGTAAACAGATTATTCCTGTGAATGTGTACCACATGTAAATAAACTCGGAATGAATATAAAAGCAGGCTATATGTTTTATTTTATGCGAATGAAAATCAATTTCTTTGTTTAATTTTAGAAGTTATAAAAATGTAAAACAAGATTGTATATTCAGCTTTAAAATCTTATAAGAAAAATGAATTAATTATTTTAATAGATAAGGTTATTCATTTGGGAAATAAATAGAAATTAATTATTTATTCATATAAATAAAAGTAATGTCAACTTAATTAATTTTGTATCAAAGAAAATGCATCTGGTATTTCGACTTACAGAATTAAAAATATTTACTTTTTAACAGTGTTGTCTTTGTCGAAACGGGATACAATAAATCTAAAAATGCAATTCTCTCACCTGTATTACTGTAAACACATATTTCGACTACAGGGAGGAAGAATGATCCAATTATTCAGATTTTGAGACTATCTGAAGGGATTGTAATCCTAATTAGTCCGGATGCTTGGAGTTTTACACTAGATATAAAAAAAATCATCACATCTTAAATATTAATTAATAGTAACATTAGCATGCTGAATAATCAAACCGGACACTCTGTCTACAAACACGCAGGAAAAAAATTTTTGCTGCAATGTTTGCTTTATCTGGACCAAAAAACTGAACTCAGAGTCATCAGTGGTTTCTGAGGTGTAACAAAATAACTTTTATTCTCAGATCAAAGTGTTCCAAGCTTGAACTCTGCTCGAAACAACTGTTAAGAGGGATACCCAAGTAAAAGAGAATCATTCGCATGTGGTCTGAAGCACTTCCTACCTCCAATTACAAGATAAATCTTAAGTGCTCTAGAACCACGGTATTTAACTAGTAATTAAGAAGAAATGATCAGTGATTCTACAAGGCAAAGAAAGAAAAATTTTCTGTAGAATGAAAGGTCTCTAGTTTTCCTTTTCCATTAGATACCAGCAACTTTTAACCTATTAGCCTGCAAAGTCATAAACAAATATGCGTATTTTTTACGTAGTTAATAGTTACACATAAATATCTTCCATTAAACTTAGTAAATTGGGATAGCGAATGACTGATAAATATGCAGTAGTTGTGTAAAAATACAGTTACGTGGTCTTAAATGTTGCCTTCAGAATGAGCACTAAATTTTGAGGTTGGCGTATTTTTGCAGCGACTTGGTTTTTATTTTTAAATTGCTAGCAAAATTAATAGTAGTATACCTTTAAAATATGTTTTTGAACAATTAGGTTTTCAGGGGCAGCAAACTTAAAAATCAGCTACACCTTCGCCAAGATTCGAAACACTGATTTTCCGCTTGCTAGCTGGACGTGATACTACTTACATCACGACAGCACGCACGGAGGGATATAATAATCCATTACATTCCGCCTCCATAAAGACCGACAGAAGAGACACAACACCCAGTCGAACAAGTTCCGATAGTGATGATTTAGCGATCACCACACTTTAGCTTAAGGCCGCTATATAGTTAGGCTTTTTGGAGCAGAAAACACCACCATTTATGCCATCGCTAAAGATTCGAACCTTGAATGTAAAAATTGCTAACTTGATGTCCTATCAACTGCACTACGGGAGCGTACATGTTGAAGAATGATAATTCCTCACAGAGTTTATCATGTATAATGAATACACGATGTGAGCATAACACATACGATACCCATATGTAATCTTCATAATACATATAGAATCATATATATTATGAAGAGGTTACAAAAGATAATAATTTTCTTCATGTTATTTAATAATATGTTATATAAAAGCAAAGTCATTATTTTTCTTTAATATCTTTAAAAATAACATTTTGCAAACTGTTAAAAGTAACTAATATTAATAAACCTACAGTAAAATAATTGTTAACTTAGGACAGGCGTTGATTGAATGTGATTTCCTATCTAATCATAATTCTTGTTCCTAACTGCTGTAAACTGTTACCTGCTCATCTCCTATCAAAAGACAACAGAAGAATTTGTGTCTAGTAAGATCCAGGAAATGTGGTGAAAGGCGGCTCAAATTTCTGTTTCCTAATTTGTTAGCCTACGTGTGCAAATGTTATTTTTTGTCAGTATTAATAATTGCACAAAATTTGAGATTCATACTATATTGCCTGTGGCCACCATTTAGGTTTAAAATTTCATATTTATCTAAACTACCCATCTCAGTATTCTAACCATAATTTGCCAATTATGCAACGCCCCTCTTACTTACTTTCTATTTTCTAAACAGGAATTATTCAGAATTCATCAGAAAGGGATGGCTCCATATTGAGTTCCGATTGTACTCCTTCAGACTATCAGAATAAACATTGTACACCAGTAACAAGTTGGTTTCTTTAATTTTCGTTAAAGATCACTTCGAGCTATTGTTTCTCCTACTGATCTTGCGGCGATCTGTAGTATTTGATGTATCCTTTCATTGACTAAATCCCCATGTCATTTAAATCATTACTGACATTAATTGCCACTATCCGATCTGAAACTCTGGTTCTGTCACATGCCTAAATTAAAGCTTTTAGTTTCATTGTCATGTGAGAAGCTAGAGATTTTATTACTGTAGTACATCTTCGTTATTCCTCAGAAATGAAAATAAATATCTTCATTTGTATGTGAAATACTTTAAGACGAAGAAGAATTTATGGTTTGAACAAACCATAAATACCTAGGAGTATTCAATACCTAGGAAGACAAGAACCTACTCTTAATTAGTCCTACTGTCTTGAAAATGAGCTTTTGAATTGTCTTTTTCGTCTTGGTCTTACGCTAAAACCTCATCAAAGATTTTTGTAGTTTTCCGGTAAATTGCTCAAATAACCTCTTAGCTTAGTCTTCTTTGATCGGTGAAAAGTATCTTTCGGCTGCAGGAACTTATATCTCACGAACACAAGCTGAAAATGAAATATCTTTGCATTTACACAACGAAATGTCATCTTTTCCCTCGGCTTACTCTTTAAATGATAAGCCTCTTTTAAAATTTAAAGTCTACTATTTTCTTTCAGGTTTTTATTTAATATTGCGGCATTTGTTATAAATTTAGTTTAGATTAGTTTAGGTTATTTGGACATGATAAAATACGCGGGGGCTACATGAGGCATGACAAAATACAAGGAGGCCTCAGGAGGAGGTTTGTCTTTCTTGAGAGCTATCTAATGGAAGTTGGCCCACATTCATATTCCGCATATTCTTGTTATGAAATTCTCTAACGTTATGTAATAATTTTTGTTTTCTTATTAGTGGCCATCACACAGCTGCCAAACTGGGTTCTTACTTCAATTTTATTAAAATTTCTTGCAGATTAAACAAATAACATTACATTACATCTGCGTGGCTAGCAGCACGTTTTTATTAAAAGATTAAATATATTTTTTATTAAAAGCCCCAAACAAGCCCTCGAGCGGACAATAAATTAAAATATAATAAGAATAATCTCACTGAGGACAGGTTTGGTCTAAGCAAACTGGCCGGCCTGCTGCCAGTGTCCAGCACTAAACACAATAAGTCTGGACCTGGCTGTTAAGACTGTTTCTCTGAGACGGCTTATATTTCACAAGCTTATAAATTTTTATTTAAAATTGAAAACTTTGAGGTTTTCCCAGCCAAAATGTAAAATACTAATATGCCAACTTTGATGTAATTCTTATAACGGGGAATATTTTAGGAAAATTTAAGCAGCCAAAGATAAAATTTAATTTGTGAGAACTTTTTCACTCACTACATATATGAGATATGTTGCCTTTTAGCCGTATTAAGTGAAACTTTTTTCTCTCAGTCCACTTACATGAGATCTAAATTTCCAGAAAACAATTTTTTCACCCCACTGTAACATATTTTTGTTTAATTGCTGTACGCTGTGCCAATTGCAAGATTTGTTTTTGATATTAAATTCATCATTGCTCATCTGATTCATTTTAAATACCTTCTCACACAAGAGAGGAAACTAATCTGAAGAGATACGAGGGCTGTCTGAAACGTTTCCGACCTCAATATGTAGATGACAACTCAAATCAACCGAAGTAGGGGGTCTTGTTTAGGCATCTCTTGATAACTACCAATTAAAATTTTAGATATTTGAACTCGAATGTTTTGTTTGAAAATTACTTTTGTGAGTTTATAAGGTATTTCTCTCGCCTTCTTCACATGCCTTCGTGGTTTAGTGATCAGCACGCTCGACGCGTAACCGAGAAGTCCGTGGTTCGATTCCCGGCGAGAGCAGTGCTCGTTTTTCATCTCTCCTGCTTCTAAACAACCTAATGACGCTACAAATGGCGCCTGAACTTTTCCACCACCCAAAGTTGGTGATTCCGTCACCAAATTCCCTAATCCTCCGTCACCCTTTAAAAGGGGGAGTATATAAGCAAACTGGCGTATTCGTATTGTTATTGTATATTTGTCCCGCCTTCTTATCATGCCTTTGTGGTGTAGTGGTCAACACGCTCGGCGTATTCGAGAGGTCCGTGGTTCGATTCCCGGCTAGGGCAGTGCTTATTTTTCATCTCCTGCTTCTAAACAACCTAATGACTCTACAAGTTGATGTGACTGTTGTTTTCAAAAATGGAAAAAATCGAGTATCGTGCTGTCATTAGATACTTGCTTTTGAAAGGTAATACGCCTACTCAGACTAAAGAGGAGTTGGACACAGTGTACTGGGACTGTGCGCCATCATTTACTACTGTGAAATTTTGAGCAGCTAAATCTAAACGTGGGTGTACCAGCTTCGATGACGATGAACGTTCAGATTGGCCAAAAACTGCAGCCACTGAAGAAAACATTGCTAAAATCCACCAAATGGGGCTGAAGACCATCGTAAAGGTTAGAGAGATATCAGAGGCTATTAGAATATCCAAAGAACGTGTTTGCCACGTATTGAACCAAGATTTAGATATGCGCAAACTGGCTGCACGTTGAGTGCCACTTTTCCTCACTTTGTACCTAAAACGTATACGAATGAACATTTGCACCGTTCTGCTGGCGCAATAAATCGAAGTTTTTTCGACTATTAATCACTGTAAATGAAACCTGGATTCATCATTACAGCCCAGAAACAAAAGCACAGTCAAAACAGTGGACTTGAAAGGAAGAATCGGTTCCAAAAATGGCAAAAAAATTCCTTCACAGCTGGGAAAGTGATGGAAACAGTTATGTTGGGCAGCCATGGGATTGTCTCAAAGATTATCTTGAAAAGAAAAAACCATTACCGGAGCATACTATGCAACGTTATATGACAAGCTGAAGGCAGAAATTACGGAAAAACATCCACATTTGCAAAATAAAAAAAGTTTTGTTTCACTAAGAAAGGGCTTCATCTCACATCTCAGAGGTTGCGTTAGCGAAAATCCATGAATTACAATTTGAACTGCTTGACAGCCTGCCCTATTCGCCAGACCCGGCACCAAGCGACTTTTTTTTTGTTCCCTAAAGTAAAAGAAGCACTTGGAGGACAAAGAGTTTCGTCAAATGAGGAGACATTACAGAGAATGATTCCATATATTATTTGGCCTGGTTAAAGGGATGGGAGCATCGCTGGAAGAAATGTATAGACTTTCAAGGAGACTATGCCGAAAAATAAAGGTAATTTTGGAGAAAAATACCTTTTTTCTTTGCATGGTCGGAAACTTTTCAGACAGCCTATGTACTGTAACGAGTTGTTTTCAATTGGTATTCAAATGAAGGAGTTTCGTTCGTACAACATGTCTTACCAATTGATCAATTCAAAGCCAGTAATACTCCAAATAGTTTTTACTGGAAGAAAATCCTCGTAATTTCGCTTTAACTGAATAGTTCTATAATGATCAGTCAGGATAAATGATTCCCAATACGAAAATACTATGGTATGGTATAATAATGGAAATGTATGTAATGTAAATGTTTTTGACGTTCAATTGATGGAACGTCCTGCACATAAGCCGAGGGTTTTACTTATACATTGTAATTTCGATATTAAAATTAAATCCTTTAAATATCATTCAAAAGGAAGTCAATAAATTAAAATTAATAAAATATTTAAAACCTCGTAACAGAAAATCCTTTGATTTCTTCCATTTTAATACATTTTCTAAGTTTTGTTCTTTCTGGGAAATATTTTTTCTGCTCGTTGCAGTTTTTGTTTTTTTACTCTTAATAGTTTTTCGATGAGAAAATAAAGCTGTAAATATGTAGAGTTATTAGGATTTTTTTTAAAGCTGGAGACGTGAAAACTGAGCAATGAATACTGGTCAAAACTCAAACCTCGATATCCCGAATACGCACCGAGTGTGCTGACCATTGCACCACGAAGGCATGCTAAGAAGGCGGGGTAAATACATTATATATTCTCCCTTTTAAAGGGCGACTTGGAATTAGGGGACCCAATCGCCAAATCTTGGTGGTGGAGAATCATCATCCACCACCTTTTTTAGTTTGGGCGCCACTGTAAGGACATTAGTTTTTTTTTATTCTGAGAGACGTGAAAAATGAGCAGTGCCCTAGCTGGGACTCGAACATCTGACCTCTCGATTACACGCCGAGTGTGCTGACCATTACACCACGAAAGCATGCTAAGAAGGCGGGAGCAATATAAATATTGCAAAGTGATTTTACTCATGGCTTATGAAGTAGAACTGAGACGTTAACACTTCGCCATTCATGCTTAAATGTTCTGAAAATAAAACACGCATTTTTTCTTTAATTTTCAGGCATCATTTCCTTTGCATTACTTCAGTTAATTTCTTTTAATCTTTTTGCTCCCCATTTCTGTACTGTTTGTTGCTTCTAATGTTAACCAGCTTTGTCTTATTCATGTTATCATAGTTCTTCACTCTAATTTTTTTATCTTATTCATATTTAAACACACTCTCATTTGTTTTTGTCTGTATACCTGGAAATTATTTCTTAGCGTTTTCTCCAAATGACTACGCTGGTTGTAAGAGATTTATGATAGCAGCAAATGGGAACGAAATACATCGGGAAAAATCGAAACTGAGAGTGCTTTTGATTTTATGGAAATCTCATGTATTTCGAAAGACGTAATTGATCTTGTTATTTAATTCATTCTTACTGAATCTTTCAACTCCCTTGCTTTCCTTGATACTCTAACAACTCATTAAATTCTAATTTATGTCTATAGTTTATCGAAAACATCTTTCTGTTCCGCTCTTTCTCTATGCGAAATACTGCTCACAAAAACGCCTCTCGTTTAAAAAACATTCTTTTTCTAGATTTACAATTATGCAATATTAAAGATTTCTCTACCATAAGTGCCTACTTTTGAGAAATCTGTTATTTGAAAGCTCACGTACTAATCGAGGTTTCCTTGTTATTGCTAGCGTTTTTAAAGCATTTATTTTTTACTATTATTAAGAATATTTTAGTTTAAAACTAATCGCAATAATCTGTTTCGTATCCCATTTTTCTCGTTTTATTATTTACAAAATTGCTCAGATATTTCTGAAGTTATAAATCATTTCCTATCGTCTAAATAAACTTCATTATTTGACCGTTTAGCTACTTGCTTATGATATTAATTCTTGATATAAGAATAACACTGACAAGGAATTACAGCATTTCTTATCAATGTGGTTCGATATATATCTGGAAAGTTAAAAGAGCATTAAAATTGCTCATTAAAGAGCCTGATCTTACGTGAGAGAAAGATAATATAATATACCCTTTTATATTGTTAAGCTCTGTTGCCCTCTAATCTTTATTACCCTTCCTTTAACCTCAATTCAGCTAAATTTATTCAAACATTTTTTCAATAAATGCTCATGAATTTGATTTCATTATAACTTTTCTCAAAATCTGTAAACTTTAGTTAATGGTTTTAATTCTTAACCAATTTTTAAGAGTATTTAAAAAACGTAACTCACAAATTTTTAATCACTTTATTTTTTTGTTTTCCAGAAGCTCTGCTAAAATCGTTCTTACCTTTCTTTTATCTATTTTACGTCGCTTGTTTCGGTAATGTTGTAAAGTCATTAGGTATTTTTTGGAAGAAGGAGAGATGAAAAATGAGCAGCGCCTTCGCCGGTAATCGAACCACGGACCTCTCGGTTACGCGTCGAGTGTGCTGACGATCACACTACGAAGACATGAGAAGAAGGCGGGAGAAATACCTTATATACTCCCCCTTTTAAAGGGCGACTGGGATTCTGGGGACCCAATCGCCAAATATCGGTGGTGGGGAATCATCATCCACCACCTCTCTAGTTCGGGCGCCAGTGTAGAGTCATTAGGTATTTTTTGAAAACAGGAGAGGTGAAAAAGGAGCAACGCCTTCGCCGGGAATCAAACCACGGACCTCTCGGTTACGCGTCGAGCGTGCTCACCGCTACACCACGAAGGCATGGGAAGAAAGCGGGAGAAATACTTTATAATGTAACTATGGCAGAATGGTGAGAAATATTTTTTCTCCTTAAAAAAGAGAAAGCCATATCAGACACTTTTCTCATACCAAATACTAATTTTTAAGAACACCAGTTATGATAAAGATGCCCTGTTTGCAATGATATGCTCTTAAAATTAATGAAAGTATTATTATGTAAATTCTGCTGCTGCTTTACTCATTTGAATTATAAAATTAAAATGAGAGAACGTCTGAAATTTAAATTCTTACTTCCGGCAATCGCTTCCATAGAAAATCATTTTTCTGTGTATTAACTTTTATATTCTTCTGGGATTTCTTTAAAACGATCGTTTATCTTAATTTCCTCCAAACCCTAATTAGTTTGTTAAAATGAAAAAAGTTTCATTATCTATTCATAATTCTAACAAAAGCAAGATGACGAGATGTATTCAAAAGCAAAAAGCAAGTAATTTTTATCACAAAGCTTAAATGATATTCATAATTTAAATATCTTTTCAGATACGTATAACGCTAAAATGCCAAATTCTAAGAAATGAATAATACTGAAGTAAATAAAGGAAAAGAACTCAATGGCAAATACATTTGTTTAACAAGTTTCTTGGCATAAAGAATGGTTAAAAAAAGAGAAGAAGAAGAAAAAATAAGAATCAGGAAAGAGTTCGAGTTTCGGCTCTCAAACAAGCAGAAGTCTTTCTTTTCCGCCGGCAGCGTATCTTGTTTATTGAATCACTACAAATTGTCTGAATAGCTACTTGAAAAAGCTGCAGATCCTACCGAAGTATTTCCCTAGGTGTGAATTGAAACGGCAACAGTGTTTGTTATTTACTCAGTACAGGGATCTTTTTTTTTATTGTTGTTGTTCTTTGCAGAATTTCATTTAACTTGTCTTTTGTTTTCTTCTGTTTCAATTAAGCTTTCTCTAGTCTAGCGTTTCATTTCAAGTGTTTTCTTTCTCAAGTTTACTCTTTCAACTTACATTTGACAAATTAAGATTTAAAATTAAAAGTGTCAACTCAAACACTTTTGTCCTTTTTCAAAAACTATTTTTAAAAATCTTTGTATTACATTCTTATCGGTTCATTAAACGCTTGGAATGCTACAAAAATACTTTGTATTAGAATTAACTTTGTTTGGATTCGTAATGGAAATTTGTCAGATATTTAACCGAATTCTCTGATTCGGTTTTGAAGGAAGACAATATTAAATTGAAGAAATAAACTGCAAAGTATTGTGTACTCTGTCTCACATATATCTTTGTTATATATAATCAATATTTTATAAGTGCCTGCCTAGAATTGGAAAAACATATGTATATAAAACATATATTTGATGAAAAAAAATCACTCTTTCATCTGATACTAATTTACTTCCTTTATCCCAAACCCGCGATATCAGTGAATGTATAATGTATTTTCTCCCTCCTTCCAGCATGCCTTCGTAGTGTAACGGTAGCACACTCGGCGCGCATTCTACAGATCCAGGTTCAACTCTCGATGAGAGTGTTGGCCTTTTTCACGTCCCCTGCTTCAAGAATAACCTAATGACTCTACAGTGGCGCCCGAACTAAAAGGTGATGGGCAATAATTCTTCACCATCAGGATTTGGCGATTGAATCCCATTAATCTCCAGTCTCCCCTTAATCTTTACAAGGGGGAGTATATATGGTGACTCATTGCCAAAGATGACAAAAGGTTTCACGAAGATCATAGTTTGACTATAAATGATATGCTTGGTATTTTCTCTCTCCTTCTTGCGTGCCTTTGTGGTGTAACGGTAGCACACTGGACGCGTATTCGAGACGTCCAGGTTCGAGTCCCGACGAGGGCATTGCACGTTTTTCACGTCCTCTGCTTCAAAAATAACCTAATGACTCTACAAATGTGCAATCAGGCTTTCAAAATGATTGCCTTATTTCAAAATGATTGAAACTAGTTTAACATTTCTAAAATACATTATTATCTCAGAAATGACAAAAAGTAGTTCCTGTCACAATGTAAAACTATTAGTCAGTTCAACTTACTGTTTTAAAAGTGCAGTTTTGTAATGAATATTGCAAAGTAATAAATATTATAGATATAAGCCTTTTAATAGTATCTTAGACCTTAATTAATGCAATATGAGAATTCTACAACATCTAAGATATTGGTTCGTTGCAGGTAATAAAAGTGTTTGAAATATGTATTTGTTGTAATTCTAAATGTTAATTGGACATGAAATGCAAAATTTCAAGTAAAACATTTAACATGTCTTTTTTTCTGATTCACACACATATTGCATTATTTATTCAGGCAAACTTTTGAGCTTTTTTAGCGAAAAATAGTATTAATTCAACCGATATGTTTATTCAGTTTTTCCATACATGAAAAGTAATCTATTTCCGATTCGCTGTTCAAAGGAATTTTTTTAAAAGGTTTGAAATAATAGTTAAAATTCTCATTTAGCAGATGATTAGAAAAAATTGTAAAAATATGCCCGTTGTTTTCCATTTTTCGTTAACCTTCTTCAGAATATAAAAAATATCGCTTTTTATGCAATAGAAAACGTACAAACGTACGCTTTTTTCTCTTTCAACTTCTTCAAAGGATTAAGTAAACGTTTCTTCAAAACTGAAAAGCAAAGTTCACTTTGAGTACTGACAGAAATATCTTGTTGAAACAGTTGTTTAACTTACCCTTTTTATTTCCTAATTTTTCTTTTGATATTCTATTTTATCTATCTAGGAGAAACGATTTTCATAAATTATGCATCCTTTCAACTCCTATGCTACTTTTCTCTGAAATTTTAATGAACAGAGATAATGAATAGACTTTAATTCATCAAAATGAAAACAACAGTACTCAATAAAAATATAAATATCAATAATTTAAACCACTTTTAACTTATTAAACCTAGTTTTTCTGCTTTGAGGTACATATTTCTGAACAATCATATGCTTGTAAAAGAATAGTAAGTTATTTTTTTTCTTTCATTAATTTTAACTGTCATTTTTAACCCAAATATGTGGATTTAAGCTGTTTATAGCATGTGATAAAGAAAATTCTAGAAGGATCACAGTATTATATATAATAGCTAGTACGATTCGTTATTTGTATGGAACTGATTTCGGATAAAAAATTATCTGAAGGCATTTTTTGACTGTGTGAAGTTCTCCTGAAAAACGGACGCAATATTGTTTATCTCTACAACTGCAATAAACCTTCTACCCAAACTTCTTACTAAGTCAGTGTCAGTTATATGAAAGGATATGATATACGTTTTTCTCTTCACTTCCAGATACTGCATTACCACTGCTTAGTTTGAGAAAAGAAGCTGAACTTACTCTTCTCAATCAAAACTACATAGAATCGCAGAAAAAATAGGCAGAAAGCCGCAAAAAGAGAGAAATTAGCTAGCTGCGCTGAAGCACGGAATTGAATTCCGAATTATTCTGTACCAGATGAACTGATATTTCTCTAAGCTTTGAGATCTATAAAACAAACAATTTATATCAGCTGCACTGTTTGAAGGACGAAAGAAGCGTAGCTTTGGATATAACCTAAGGATTATGTTCCCAGCAGGCTGATTAGGTAGAGGAAATGCCCCAGCCTTCTTAAGCCACTCGTCAGCAGAGGTTTTCATCTTTCATTTCTTCGTTACATTCCTTCATAAACGTCAGAAAAAAGAAGGCTCAGCTTTCAAAAGCAGCACGGAATAATAGCTACAAAAGACAAACGATCCAATTGAAGGGAGGGAAAGAAAAGTTTTTTCCTCATCGAAAAGTTCCCATCTAATCCCTCACTAAATTCAAAAGGCTTGCCTTCTCCATTTTGGTTCTACAAATTGATGTTGGGATGAATTGATTTTATTCACTTGTTAAGGTTTCTTCCGCGATTTTAATGGAAGTATATTTACGTTGTAATGTTTATTTACTTTAAATATGCATTTTTTTAGATAAGTAAATTCGCTATAACCTGAAAATCTTATGCAAATTCAATTATCATAATGTAGTATGTAAAAGATAATAGCTGATACATTTTCATGAAAATTCACACAGTTGATATGCATATAAAAATTCGTTAGTTAGAATATATTTTACCAATAAGCTTCACTAAAAATTAATTATCTTAAAAGTTAATATATAGCATCTCATACATAATAGATGTAATAATAAGGTATATACTGAGTACAGGAAAACTGCAGGGATATTGAGCGAGAAATATATAATTTCAATAATTTATAAAAATTCTTCTGTGAAAGATATGGTGATGAATTTGAAGGAATATGTGCGTGAAGATATGATAATTTTCCCTACCATTTCTTATGGTGAATTTGGCATCAGCGTGCGTTTCAGCAAATAAAATATCTAGGTCTGCAGGAAAGAGCTTTGTTTTTTAGAATTCAACAAAATGGAATCTGCTACCGTGTTCAATCTAAAATCCAATCAAACTTCAGAAGTAATTTCTAAATTGGAAACCTATTAAAATTGGTACTGGAAATTTAAACGTATTGGCTGTATGGTACACTCGTAAAAGTCAGGGGCGATCTCTTCATAACACAAGAACAAGTTGAACGCATTTGCGACTCATTTCGACAAATTCTAACAAAATCAACAATCTTAGATCCCACAACTTTCAGTTTTGAAAAATTTGAGCAAGTGTCTAAAATTGTTGTTATGCAAATCACAATTTTTATGACAGGTAAATAATGTTGATAAAAAAATAAGCCTTCTCCACTGCAGATGAGTTCATTTTATCCGCTTGTAGGAACATTAAGTTATTTGGAAGCAGGAGTGATGAAAAATGAGCAGCGCCTTCGCCGAGACTCGAACCACTGACCTCTCGAATCCGGGCGAGCGTACTGACCACTACACTACGAAGGCATGCCAAGAAGGCGGGCAAAATACCTTATATACTTCTTCTTTTTAAAGGGCGACTGGGGATTAAGGGACCCAATCGCTAAATCCTGGGTGTCAAGAATCACCCCCTTTTTAATTCAGACGCCATTGTAGAGATATTAGGAACTTTTTGAAGAAGGAGTGATGAAAAATGAGCAATGCCTTCTCCGGGACTCGAACCACGGACCTCTCAAATACGCGGCGAACCTGCTGATCACTACACCACGAAGGGATGCCAAGAAGACGGGAGAAATACCTTATAAACCGAGACATGTCACAAGCGGTTTAGTTGCCTACAACACCATGCTGGGGAACACCTTCATATGTGTATGTACTTCGATAAACATTGTCATCTTTTGTCGCTATATCTTTCAAGAATCCCTTTATATAATTTTTAAAATCTACCTACTCATTTTGCAACAACCCTTTACGTTATTGTTATCTAAGTCATATTTTGTCGTTGTATCTTTCAAGGAACATTTTATATAAGTTTTTAAATCTACCTACTCCTTTTGTAACAACCCTTTAAGTTATAGAAATATACTAGTGATAAGCACATCCAGATTTTTATTATTTGCTCGGTAACTAACTAGCATTTCCCTCCATCAGCTTCAAATTTAGGCCCATATGACTTGTATATATGCATATTGGGGGGTTCCACCCTTTTGTTTAACAGTTAAATGTAGGAACCCTTTTACGCCTATAAGTGAATAATCGCTTGAGTGTGACGCAAGAAGAGTTAACTACCCTTTATTTAAGATAGAATAACACGTTGAACAAGTATTAATTTGAAAGTCAAAATCATCTAATCATCGAAACTAGTCCTATGAAAATTTGCAAATATAACGCTGATTTTTGTTGTTTGACTTTCAAATGAATACCCTTTAATTCTCAAAATAAGGATGAACACAGTCGGCTCCTATCTCAGAGCGTACAGCAAAGCCTCTACTTGGGCTTGAACTCAAATTAATAAGAATTAAAGCTTAGCTAATGCTTAGCTAAAAAGATATAGCCGAAGCTATCAGGATTCTAAGTAGTTGGCCCCTAAATCTCAATTAAGTAGACGAAGCTATCAAGGGCCTGAAGTACGGCCGAGCGTAGTAATAGCTTTAGAGGGAGGCATAGCCTCAAAGGAAAGCGCGCTAGTCAGAAACTCTGGCTCTCTAACGAAGTCAGTGAAACTTAAGTACACTCTTACTCATTTGCATTAAAAGCGTTTCTGAAAATACGTTTTGGTAAGGAATTGTAAGCTGAAGCTAGAAGAGATAGGAAAGGTGCATAAACTTAAAATAACTTTTATAAAATTAGGATAAATCTTACAGTATATATATTAAAATCCATGTATTCCTATGATTTTTCATACAATTAGGTCAAAGCCTACTACGCGGATTATTGCCTCACCTTGTAATTTTAAATTAATATTAGATTTTTTTAATTCATTTAAAGATTAACTATCACTGTTCAGCAGTAATATTCCGAATTTTCTCAAACTTCTAAAGTGACTGACTGATATTCAATAATTAAAATGCTGTAGAAAAATTAGGGTTTTTTTCCACTGCAATGCAATTGGTTACCAAAGTACTATAGTACCTCCCTTGCTACGAACAATTTCGGAATACTTGAATGCAACTATTTCAGCGTCTGATAAATAAGAATGAAATCTTTCCATAGATCCTAACAACTTCTGATATTATTATTTGTTCATTCATTTGAAACAAATATCTTACTGCAGTTAACTTTGGGGATCGAATTTCTAAGCAAGTCAGATTATAAAATTCCCTTGCTGGCACATGCGGTCAGATAGTGGGATTAAGGCACGTCAACTGATCACGTTGATAAGATCTTACTCTTAAATATTTAATCTAATTCTTCTAGATTGCCCATGGAACTTGAAAATCTTGAATTGAAATCCCACCAGAAATCAAACCTTGTAGTGAAGATTAATTTTAAAAGGTGCAACCTTTAGAGGAAGGAAAAGGTCATCTCTCCTACCACTGGACTTTGCGAAGATGTATCTCACCCCCAACAAAAAAGAATGGAAATGGATCCCTTTAATGTGTTTATGTTAATAAGTCATACCACTAAGTTCGTATTGTTGAATTTCATCCATAATGACCCAAGCTGGTGGTTGCTATTTTCAAATAACTCAGTGGATGGCATTCAGATGTCAGTCGAATGGTTTGTACTCATAACAAAATGGTTCTGGTTTCAAATCTTAGGAGAGTTTTGGATTTTCATAACTTTATATATATGATACTAACTCATCATTCTGTTCAAATAGTTACTATTAAAGGAATCACGACGAAAGCAAGAAATCTCTACAGGGGGATTAAAACATTAAATGTCATAGTATAGTGATTCTCAGCCTTTTCCTCTGGTGGCACACTTTTAACGATTTCAAGATTTGGCGGCTCACAAAGAAAAAGATAAGTTATTTACTTACCTATAGTACACTGTGTAAATAGTTTATGATAATAATTTGAATGCAAAATAAAATAATATGTACTACAAAAACAGCAGTATGTTTATTAAGAGGTTAATTACAAGTTAATAATAAGAATACTTTTAATGCGAAATTTCAGCTTGATGTTTTTTGATAATTTCATTTATATTTGCTCCTTGTAAAAAGGATAATTTTACTCTCACATCGTTTTCTACATTTAACAGTTTCGATCTTTTATTCGCTTTTATGTTGGTTAATACTAAAAATCCGAATTCGTACAAATAAGATGTAGAAAATGGTAATAATTTTTTAAAGCTTTTTTGGCCATCATGGGCTAATCGTATTTAATGTTAATCCAAAATGAATTAATTGATTCTTTCGAATATTTTAAAATTAAATCTCGATTACTAGAAAGCAAAATTAATTCTTCCTCTTCATTCAAAATTAATTCGAATGCAGAAGTATTCGTTATCTCAAATGGATTACGAACCCCATCAAAATTTTTTTACATCTAAATTTAGAAAATAATGAATAAATCTCTCCTCTAATTTTATCAAATGGTCAATAATAGTTTTATGATTAGTTTTATTAAAATCTTTTGGAACTGACTCAAACTTTTCCAAACTGCCTTCCTCAGCTTTATTCTTCTATAAAGTTATTTGTTTTTGGAATCCCACCAGCTTCTGTTGAGTTTAGTATATTTTCTTTAGACCCTTGCACACTTGAATTTATGTTATTAAAAATAGCAAAAATGTCTGATAAGTAAGCTAATCTCCCATCTGCACCAATCAGAACTTCTGAATTTAAATTATATACTGAACGTGCGCGAAAATGCTCCGAATTGCGCTCTCCTCCAGAGCACCTAAATCGGCTTGGATACCACAA
The DNA here is from genome assembly GCA_000611955.2 of Stegodyphus mimosarum. Classification (NCBI taxonomy): domain Eukaryota; kingdom Metazoa; phylum Arthropoda; class Arachnida; order Araneae; family Eresidae; genus Stegodyphus; species Stegodyphus mimosarum. Next base: position 81,837 of record KK115898.1, on the reverse strand, counting down.
TTGGCGCGCTTATTAATATCTTAAAAACCGACTTTCGCCAATTCTCATGTGTACCGTATACTAGGATTAAACCCATTATAATTTTTACTATATATATCTAAAATTTGGAGACATTTTATTAAAAATTTGGCGGCATACAAAAGTGACGCGCCACAGTGGTTGAGAATCACTGTCATAATAATGCAAAAACGAGTCTATTGATTTAGACTATAACCATACCTTTCGCAAGATATTAAGCACGCACACTAATCAGAGTAGTGCTTGATATAATATATATGCTAAGCACGAATTTCTAAAACGGGGAGTTCTTTTGCTCTTTTAACTAAATCATCTTAGCTGAATAAGTTTCAATTAGTGCACAGAAGTAGGTTTAACTAATATGGCCCATTAAATTGTATTTTCTCCTGGGTAACTTAAATAATTAAAATGAAAATACTCCATTTGCGCCATTATAATGAATTCTAACTTGTAATAATTAGTAAACTATGCACCGAAAGAACAACATTAAAATTTATTAAAGTTAGGTCATCTATTTAATTAGGCTAAAGAATTTCCATTGTATCCCACTGAAACGAAATCTCTGTCTTTTCATAAATGTAAAAAAAATATTACCTATCAAGAACCTAAATGCCTTAGAAATATTACTTTTCTTCCTTAGAAATGATGCTATTTTCCCCGTTTTGTTTGAGAAAGGAATGTATATGAACAACACAGCAGAGAAAGTTACATCGCTCCACTTCTTTCTGATTAGCCAATTCCTGTCATTGCAGGCACTTTTACTAGGTCAGTATTCCATCTAGATTAGCAAAGATTTTGTTTCTCATCATAGCTATTTACCAATTTTTCACGGTTGAGAGCAAAGTTTTTTGGTTTTCTTAATCTTCTAAGCAGTTCTTTTATTAGAGTCACTCAGCCGAAATTTAAAAGTTTCGCTAGGAAATATGCTTAAAAAATAAACTTCGAAATGTCGCTGTCGTTTAGCAGTTCAGAAAGCTTAAAAAGACTGATATCGCTGCATTTGATTTATTTATTTTTCTCCCACTGGAAGAGCACCTGCTAATTTGGCATTCGATGGTGATGGGTTATCCATCGGTTATTTTACTACCCATTAATTAAGAATAAGTTCGTAGAAAAGCAAGACGAAGGGCTAGTATTCACCTACTATAAGAAGATAAATGCAATACGAGCAAAACAAATCTTACGCATATTTATTTATTAACCAATCAAGACAAAATGAGTAAAGGGCATGTGTCTGAAGGTTAGGTTAAGTTAACTGATTAAGGCTGATAAGACTCGAGGGCTATCTGCCTATAAGGAAGGAGGCCTATAAGGGAAGCTGGTTCTTATGCATGCGATACATGGAAAAAATAACGAAAACTTCCATGTAACTGGTTCCCCAGGATTTGAATCCGACTTGAACTACCTGCATTCAGGAAATTTACCGTTCGTCACCTGAATCCATGCCTTCTGCGTCGGTCTGGGAGTCAGCTTCCGCTAATCAGCACCTGGACGATGACTTTCATTACAACATTCTACTAAAAATGTTGATGGAATAAAAGCCTGTTTGACACTGTAAAATGAAATAATATTAGATACTTTTCCATTTCAGCTCATTTATCACTAAGCCAAACAAAAAAAAAGCTGCATTTATTTGGAAACAGCAAAAGTATAACGGTATTGCATATGTAATGAAGGAAAAGCACGCTGTCTGAAGTTCTAGGTCGAAAATGCAGAAGTATTTCATTTTATTCATTTACATCGAAAAATGTGATAAATTAAATTTGTATGAAATACTTGTAAACTAAAATATCATGATTCTGAATAACGGTATTGCATATGTAATGAAGGAATTCGGAATCGTGATATTTTAGTTTACAAGTATTTCGTACAAATTTGACTTATCATGAATATCGCCAGCAGTGGTTATACTTATGATCCTGTTGTGCTTATTTACCGAGGGCAATATTATATATTTAGGCACCTTAAATGCACTGAATTATAAAAATATTTAAATTTTTGTGGCTGTCAAAGTATTTCATATTTTTCGATATAAATGAATGAAACGAAATATTTCTGCATTTTCGACCCAGATCTTCAGACAGCGTGATAAATTGAGAACTTAATGATGCTTTTGTCTTTCCGTGAAATCGAATTTGAGGCTCTCAAAATACGACTGAGAACTCTATCCTGAAGCGATTTACGCATTTTTACCCCATTTGTAAAAGACTCGATGTTCTCACTCAGTTTATTGATTGCCCAGAATATTAAGCTGATTTTGCTATAGTCTCCGCAGGATGTTTCGAAACAGTTACATGACTAAATGTCCCTTGTGTGGCTAGTGATTCCAGTTGAAATGAATCTGATGAACTGAGCTAAAGATTATGATAATTTTTGCTCATGTAATGCCTTACTAGAAAAGCAGTATTGTAGTAAAAATATATGAAATTTAAGTTGTACGTAAACTCCCTTGGGAAAAATTGTTTGGGAGAAAATATTTTTCTGACTTCAGAATACCGAATACTGAAAGTCCATCCCCTTATGATGCCCAGATACCATCAACTAAAATTGGGGAAGGGGGATAGATTACAAGTATTGCTAAAAGACATCTACACGTGTTAAGTTACACTGAAAGTTTGTACAACGTAGCTTTTAGGTTTACAAAGTATTGATTTGGTTATCCATCGGTTTTCTATATCCTTCATTTCTTTCTTCATTTATAGGAATGCTAAAATACAGGCTTATGTATTTAACTATTATTTTATACGAAATTTTGATGAAAGTCATAAAAGTTTGACAGTTTTTACATGACCAATTTTGCATATTATGATAACATATTATCATAACGTTTTTACTTATCTAAGAAGAAAAAACTTGTGTTCGTAATTTTAAAGGTGCCTTCCCTACAAAATTTGGGAAGAAGAAAACTTTACTAACTGGAAACTTTTCACAACGGGTACATATAAATAATGTATTTATTCACGTATTTTTCTTCCTTTTTTTTCTAATTTTATTTTGCGAAATTCGAAATGGGAAAATTATGCGAATAATTTAATTCCCGAAGGAGGTGGCTGGAGTAAGAACATAACAAATGAAATGTAATCATTGATAAACAATCGATAACTAAGATGATATTTATTTGAAAGACACCTGCATTCTAATTAGAATACATGGTAATATTAACATTACAATATCTATAATATAACAGGATATCTACATTTCTAATTCCCTGTACCTTGAATCTTGTCCGCTTTTACTGTTGTCCACGGGTACTCCCTCGACCTGAAGTCCCACCGGCGGTCGAGCGGTAAAGTCGCTGAAAGCTAGTAGTTAGATTAGAGGTTAGAATTCCGCGAACGGGCTGGCTGCATGAGCGTCTTCGTAGTTTTCCCTATGTGTAACGTATGCACGAGCCAGTTTCCCTTAAGTCCTCCACGAAGACCTCCCTTCCTTTAGGCAGATAGCCTTCGAGTGCTTTGTCATAATCAAATAAACCAAACCAAACCTTACCTAAACCTGAAATCATTCAGTGCTGCTGAATCTGTGTTGTCTGCTACAGCTTGCAGTTCATCGACATCGTCACTGTTCATTTTGTCTTCTCTGTTTTCGTAAAGCTTTTCACTAAAATTGCTCCGTCAATGAGAGCTTATGCAACCAAAATCCACGAGCAAATCAATTAGTAAGAAGAGCATTTAGAGGACAAATCCATTTTAAAAATTAGTGAAGCTCGCTAAATGAATGCTTTGAGGAAGGGTAAACTTGAATATTTAAAAACTTTTCAGTACCTTGCTCTAAAAAGCTATTTTGTGAGGGGGCGTGATACTCGAGTAAATATTGTATTTAAATTTTGTGTACTTTTAAGGTATCACGTATCCAAATTCGGCATAATCTGGAAACCTACTTTATCTGATTCGTCTCTTAAAATGAAACCATGTGTCTACGACCAGCCAGCTCAAGATAAATTTAGTCGTGCCATCTTTTAAAACATCTTGTACATTCCCGTGAGACGCTGAACAGCACAGAAGTTAGTGTCCCACACATACAAGAGCATCTAGATGTACTACAAAGCAGAAATGTAATGAAAATCTTAAGAGCCGCCCCAACCGGGGTAATGATTAGTGACTGTGACTACCGTACAGAAGAGCTCGGGTTCGAATTTCGGAGAAGGCATGGATGTTTGTGAATGGATAGTGCCTGTGCGACATGGGAGCACTTTAAATATGCGGCGAGCCAAAAGTCCTCTCGAGAGGTTGATGGTAGGGTAAGAGGGAAAGGTGACCCTCGGACCCGTCCCCCGTGGTGCTCTCCGTCAAAACTGGGGGCAGAACTCGGAAAAGTCGTACTGTCACCTGTATGGTGCTCAAGGCTCTTGCCACCAATAGGCACAATTGCATTCCTTGCCACGAATAATTTCGTGAGTGTATTCTGATGTTTTTGTTATACAAATGAGGCAAGTCACAACAACAACAAAACTTAAAGAAATAGAGTATGTTGGAGGTTCATTTCCAAAGAGGGGAGAGAGTAAATTACTTCGTTCAAGATCTACGGTCAGTAAATTAAGGCGTTACTTGAGTTAATTTGTTTATCTGCATTTCACATGGTGAGTTTTGGGGATTTTTGTTCATTTAGAAACATATTTCAATGCAATGAGGATTACAATGAATTCTTAGATAGGGTTTGCTATCAAAAATAAAATCATAATGTTTTTACTTATCTAAGAAGGAAAAACATATATTCGTAATTTGAAATCTAGAAAATTACAAAATTATACATACTTTAAAAATAATGGATATAAACCTAGTAAAGCAAAATGTTTGCTACACTAAACGAAAAGCTCCAAACAGACATGGCTGCAGCAGCCAACTATTTCCATATAAAGAAAAATAACTTATTTTGTCATTTTTTAGTTAAGTTTACATTCGTTTCAATGTACTTCACCATGCACGAGATCTTTTACAAATCTCATGCATAATGACAATGGCACCAACCCGGCCATATCCGAAATGTTTTTTAATTTATTGACTTTACATTTAGCGAATAAATATGAGCTTATATAAGTTTCCTCCATACGTTAAGCTATAAGAAAAATAAATATCAGGCTTGACGATTGGGAGACTAACACGTACAGTTCTCCCTTTCAAAGATAAGAATTTTTGTAACATTTGTATAGAAACTCCAGTAACACTGTTAAGATAAGCCATATTTTCCGCCAATACCGAGACAGCTAAAAAGTTGAATATGTTAACCGTGAATTATTGGAATCCATGCAGGGGAAAGGGAAGGTATATTTAGTTCAATCTTTTTGAATGAAAATCAGTTTAAACCTGTTAAACCTTCGATATTCCTGCCTTTCAGGGCCGGCTGCAGAGCTGGTGCAACTAATGCGGTTGCTGAATTTAGGTGCGGCAAAATTTTTTAGAATTTAAAGAAATAACTAACAGCAAAATTCAGTGATGATAAAAGTTTTAGAATTTAGAGGATGCTCTAGACAGCAGAATTTAGGAGCGGCAAACTGTTTGGAATTTACAGAGAGTCAAGGCAGTCGAATATAAAATCTGCAGATACTGCACCGGGCAGTAAAAGTGCCTAGCCCAGGCCTGCGCGTGTAATAAGAACAAATAAATACAAATGCTCTGATTTCGGTATAATTTAAGAAATTACTGATTTCCCTGTGTATGAATAGTCCTAATAATTTTGAATGCATACAAATTCGCTTCATAGAAGAAATTTCGATTTTCAACAAATTTACTGAGAAAAAGATATTAAAACTTTTTTCTTTGGAAATATATTGATAATCATCCAATCCTGTAGCTAAAATTTCCTTCGAGGAAGAAAATAGTTCTGTAAAAAGCATAAAAGATTAAGCTACATTGGCAATTCAAGTGTTAATAATTATCATTAATTGGCATGTGGAAGCTTCATTAGAATTATTTTTAAAAATTCAAGGTAGACTCTGTAGGAATACTGAGTATTCGCTTTGTTTTTAAGTTTCGTTACTTATTTATTTACTGATGAAAAGTTATTTTCTTGTTTGTACGAACAACAGCCCGCTTTTATAACCTAATCTCAAATTAATAACATGCAAATTGTTCTTGAATTTCTAATTATGTCTAACTTCACTATTATTAATTCATGCATTTACCATATAGGTATGTCACAGCATAAAAATTCTTGCAAACTTCGTAATTTGCATTGCCTCAACCTTTTACTAGGAGTAATTTTTACTAATAATGCTCTTAGAGAAATTGCTGTCATTAGGATTTTCAGTGGACTTTCGATTAACTGGGGAACGACGTCCACGGTTAACCGAAATTTACGGTTAATCCGAGAGCTGTTTAAAAACAAAGAAGAAGGAGAAAGGAGAATAACACCTATTAAACAATTAACCGGAAAGTACTATTTACAATTTACTTGTATTTTTAAGCAGTTTAATTTAGAGAATAAGCTCATTAGGTTACGCAAATCTAATCAGCATTCATTGAAGGTTGACTGTATAACATACTTCTTCTGTGCTTTTATATATGTATACATAAATACTCTCATGTGTGTGTGTGTGTGCTGGTATCCGTTAACTATCATGTAAAGCCTTCATACATATATCCTCATTATAAATGGATGAAAAGTGACCAAAGAACATGTATCGTGTAAAGCCTTCATACAGATATCCTCTTTATGAATGGATGAAAAGGGACCGAAGAACATATACGTCTACGAACATAGTTTTAGAGAAAAATATTAATGTAATTGCTGTATTTGGTATAAGAAAAATATACTTTGTTTTATGTATTAGGATCTTCAGTAACCTTGATGTACATGTTCGATTACGCTCAGAATAACTACCTTTAGAAAATATCTATGTTGTTTCTATTAATGCATAAATCAAATTATCTTACTTTGAAAGAGAACAAAACTTAGCAACGAGAACTGAAGCAATGCAAATAAAACTTGTAAAACAAGTTCGAAGGTATCTTTATCTTCAACTTAAAGTAAGAAAATGAGACCATACGATCATGCGATAAGGCATAAATACAAAACAAGAACATCCGGAGAAGTATCTGATCATATTATAAGGAATTAAAAATGTAACACTGACTGTTAACGGGGCAGTTACCAAAAAAAAAAAAAGGCTGACAATTGATCATTGACAATTGGATCATTAATTAAAACGGAAATATTTTTACGAATTTAAAAATCCTTCAGAAGATCTAAGTCAACCATGAATCATTTTGGACTAATTTTGATAACAGACTAATTTTGATAACAGAGAATTAGAAAATGAGATTTTCATGCAATAATGATATCAGTGCGTGGATTTATGAACTTATTCCTTTCGAGCTTAATCCATAAAAGAAATTCATGAATCATCTACGTCTTCGGAATTGCATTCTTCAGTTGTCTCTCATTCACATCTCTACCATTAGATGTCCTTAAATATTTTAATCTTATTATTTGATCAGAACTTTCTCTAATGTTCTCCTTTTGTAGCGCCTAGGTGTAAGATTTTGCGACCTCATTTTCTTATTCGCAGCTGAAGTAAAAGTTAAGAAAGTCGGGTACATCAAATCCATCATTAATTTATTGTCAAATATGCTTTTATTGATAAATTTTAAACTTTTTAAAAGCAGTGATATTTACAGCCAAATTTGTCTTTTGCGCTAAATAGGGCATCATAAAATTTCCTTCCTATTTTCCTCAAAACAAGTCATACAGGTATAGTTCCTCAATGCTTTTTATACACTCAAGAGTGAGAGATAGGGATACGAGGGTATAATGCGGCATTTAAAAGATACTTTTCACGTAAAGTGGGTTCGAAAAAGGTAGTTAGAGGTTTTATTTCATTAAATACTGAACCTAGATATGTATGTCCAGTTACAAAGTTTCTCAAAATAAGTTAGAGAAATTTCGAAAACTTTGGTGGGAAAATCTAAAAACAAAATCTAGTTTTTTATTTAGCCCCATAAGGCAAAATTTCCAATTAGTGTAGTAAAACATTTTATAAAGTTAAATAAAAAAAGTTCAACTGTCATAATTTTTAATTGTTAAATAGTAAAAAAGTTAAATAAAAAGAGTTAAATGCAAAACTAATGGAGATATTTGGGAATAGTATTTATAGACTTAAGGACATTTTAGTGCCTATAACGAAGGTCTTTGCTTATATTCAGAAAGAAACTACAGAACAAAAGCTTCTCATTTGGCAATTATTGCCTTCCTACTGAACAAAACAGCACACGTTATTTAATTCATAATCGTCACATTATACTACTAATAACTAATATTTCTGAGAACCATAATTGTTTCTCCATGGTGACCATATAAAAAAGCTTTATTTTCATGGTACTCTTACATCCAAAACGTTGAAACTATTCTTCCAGAAATCTTTGTATTTATATAAGACACTTTTAATTGGAAGCAGAGTCTGGCATCCACCTGAGGAAACAGAGCTGAAATCTACCATTTTAAATACCTGTACTTTTTACTCTCGATTTATCTCATCTCATCTGTCTATGTGTTCTGTCAGTCCATCTCATTCACGCGAAGCCCTTATTTTTAAGGTTAAATCAAGCTTGAAAACATTAACTTCGACTAGTGTAGTCCAATAATAGCTACATATTCCAAAATACAGAACACTAATAGTTTAGCTAACAATTCAATTGGAGGTACTAAACAAATTGCCGTAAGGATGATTTCGTGATTTTCTTCGTGTGTAATATAATCCTCGTACATATTTTTTCTCTGAATTTCAGGTTAATAAATTACCTGCCTTTAATCATTTCATAAGTTCTTTTACTTCATTTTGATATATTCCTTTAATTTGTAGAGTCATTACGTTTACCGATACAGGAGACGTGAAAAATATCCAAAGCTCTCGCCGGGATTCGAGCTCCGGACCTCCCGATTACGCGTCAGAGATATGCTATACAGTTACAATACGAAGGCACTCGAAAAGGAGGAAGAAAATACCTGTAGAGACATTCGGTTATATCGAAGGTGAGTGGTGAAAAAATATGCAATGGCCGGGGCTCAACTTCGCACCTCTCGAATACGCGGCGAGCGTGCTTCCAGCTACACCACGAAGGCATGCCGAAAACAGGGAGAAAATACCTTATATACTCTCCCTTTCAAAGAGCGAATGAGGATGAAGGGACCCAGTCGATAAATCCCGGTGATGACCAATTACCTTCCACCACCTTTTCAGTTCGTGAGATATTGTAGAGTCATTCAGAATTTTTCGAAGTCAGAACCTGAAGGAATATGCGGAGTGCATCAGCATATGCCCTGAACAAGTGGTCAGCTTGTCGCAGGACCTCCGGTGTTTGGTCCCCAAGCGAATTTGGTACTCATTTTATCGACCCACTTAACGGATGAAAGGCTGAGTCAGCCTTGCCCAGTCTGGGGATCGAACCCCGGAGACCTGTGGTGCAGCTGCGCGACGCGCTAAGCGGTCTTTTATTCATAGTATTCTTCATCTAAATCAAGAAATAGAATATAAACTAATTGATCGTTTTGGGTCTTTTTTATTGATACATAAAAATTTGGTTTATTTCAAACAAATTTAACTTTATTTATTCCGATAAAAGTGTACTAGTTTAATTTTATAATTACGCTTTAGAGAGAGAAAACAAATTGATGCTACAAGTCTCGCAAATTACTGTAAAAATCAAGCACTACCTCTGATTACCGTAATTAAAAAATTCTTTAATTCGAAATCGATTCAAAGGGATGAATTTACAACCCTTTTCGTAGTTTTTATTCAAAAGAATGAGCGTGCCAAAATTTCGTTTTTAATGTTAAAGAAACTGAAATTTTAAGCTAAAAGAAACAAGTGTTTCGATTTTTAAATGTAGAGCAAATTTTGAATTAATTTGTGTAACTAGATGTGACGCATTTTGCTGAATTTGATCTCCATCATTCTTGGAGTACTGATAAGGAAAAATAAGCATGCTTTTTTGCTTCGTAAAAGTTTATTATTACTGATATAAATGTTAACAAAGCTTGCCTCCTTTCGAAATTGTAAGTATATTATTAAGAAATACACATTGTTTTTAAATAGCTCACTTTGTTATAATGCTAATCTATACACTTTCGTAATTTAAAAAATTAACGCAAGATTTTATGCCTTTTGACATAATTGACATAACTTACTGAAAACACTTTTCTGTGTCTCTAACATTTTACTTTATTTGTAAAAGGAAAGCAATAACACCTGAAACAATGTTAAGTGTTAAAAGATAATTAGAAACATTGTATAAGGTGTGAAGCTAAGAAAAATCCATAATTCCTAATTAGGCAGCATTAATAATTAATAATTATTCGACCATATTCTTATTTAACATTTTATTTAATTCTCTTACTACACTTGCAAGAGATACAGTAGCAAAAATAGTCATAAAGAGATAGGTAACCAATATTTTTTTATATAATCAATTACTTTACGAATCTTTCTAATATGACAAGCTTTTAGTAACGTTTCAAAAAATGAATTCTAATAAAACAACAAATGAATCTGTAAGGTTTTAGTTAAACTAACCAAGTTTATTTTAATTTAAATCTTTTCTATCTCCTCTCTGCTTCAACTTCCTGTCAGAAGAAGCGCGCGTTTTTAGCTTATGCTAATTTTTTGAAGTTCAGCCAAGCACTATTTAAGCCGGAGGTAGAAACCTCTCGGTGTGTGAGAGCTTTGCCTCAGATCACGGTCACGCCTGACCAGCTAGTGCAACGTTCGCCTGACCAGCTAGCAGTTTAAATTTATAAGCCATAGTGCTTACTACGTGATTGCATTGTAAAATAAATTAAAGTGCGGTAGTATTTAGTATACCTTGCTACGCACCCTTTTCGGTAGAGGCCAACTTCCGCGAATTGCTCTGCGAAGCAAAGTTTGAATTAAGTTATATTTTAATTTATTTAAATTTATTTGATTGTTAAGTTCGACCAAAGTGTGGTCTGTTACGTTCTGTATCTCTCCCGAATTGGGAGGTTTGTATTTAATAGTGAGTGAATAAAAGAGGATTTCAAATCCCTTCAGCAGCAGTTATTCTCCAGCCCAGCAGTTACATCAGAACATAGCGTACCTTCCGCTCCCTGTTCCAGTTCAGGACTTAGAACGTAAGGATAAGAACCTTGTAAGTAATTCACCATGTTTGCAAAGAGTATGCACAGAGGACTAAGTCCTGATAAATCATTCAGGAATTTTATATTGATTGGAAAAAAAATCTGAGTTATGTTTCGCTGAAGAATAAATTTTGAAAATAAGATATCTCTGGCCGTTTAAATAGGGAAAATGGGCATTATGTAGATTTTTGGAAGGTTATCAAGTTTTTACAGCTAGAGTTTTTCATAAATGGGACAGTTTAATCATAGCTGTTAGTTTAATGCGCGGGTATTAATTGCTTCTTTTATGTGTGATATAAAAGTATTGTTATTGAAAAGAGTTTAAGCCTAACTTAAAAAGATCTGCATATATGTTCGAATTTTTAATGAGCTAATTTCCCTTTTGTTTCTATTTTACTAAAATAACATAGCTAAAAGAGAAACACCACAGCAAGTAAAGTAACATCAACAAGCTTTAACAGTGCAAAATCTTACTCAGATGTTACTTCTTTTTCTTTCCTTATTTTTTCTTATGTCATTAGGCTACTTTTATCCTCCAAGATTTTACTTTACTTATTTTTTTCCATGTTTCTGCTTTTCTTATTTTCTTCCAAGGGAAAAATAGGAAATCTGAGTACGCATTTCTAGATAATTTATTCAGCTTGCATGTCCAAAATTCTCTAAGAATCTGGAAGGGTTTTTGATATTTATTGCAAAAGAATGTCTTCAAATCATAAATCATAGCTACTCTGCTGATTATTTGGAGAGGGTTCACTGGTCTCAAGGATATGTTTTTAAAACTTTTTCGACTATTTCTAGTACCTTTCTCTTCATAGAAGTTATCTGCAAATTTTCTGGCTTTCTTCTTAATGCATTTTTTTTTTCATTTCCTCTAAACATGCACTAATTTGTCGCAAAAAATTATTTATCATCACTTTTCATTTTCTATTACGATAAGTATACTCTTTTCATAAACGAAACTGGGATGCAGTTTTTGCTTCTTGTACCTACACTTAACATAATGTCTTCCTCTTGTTCACACAGTATTTTATATTGTCGTTTGTGTATCTCTTGTGTATAAAATAGTACGTAAAAAAAAGTTCTGTAACTTATTTTGGCAAACTGCAAATAAACATTATTGTTTAACTACTTGTAAACAATAATTTGTATGTAATAACAAAGTAATTTAATGTTATTTTGAAAAGTCAATGAACTAGACAGAATGGGTCTGATCGCAAACCTGAGCGTGCCTCAAATATACAAAAGGTTGCACAACGAACGTGGGACATTCTCTAAATATGACACTATAAATTTTCAACCTGCATATGCACTTCTGTCTTGGGACTCTGAATGATTTTGAATTTTAACAGCGTCAGCAGTAAAGTTTGAATTAGTTCAAAACAGAGATACTGACTTCGAACACTGAGAATTATAGAATATAAATGAAAGATATATGAGCTTCAAAAAGGACAAATTGTTGATGCTGATTGTCTAATTAGTGTACCGGCTAGCAAGATAACAGAGTTTTTCCAGATATTGAAGTCCAAATCGCATACCTAGAAACGCGAAAAACTTCGCCTAGTCGGAATAACTACCGAGATCAGAGGAAGTTTTCTGAAAAGCATATTACATTAAAGTGTTAAAAAGGCTCAAAACATTTTTAGAGAGTTACCCATTTCTCTCTCTTTATGTCCCAATAGGCCTGCTATTATGCTTAAACTGTTAATGCATGTCCTCTGGATGACACTACTTAATTATATTATATTTTAAGTTACTTGTTACCTTTTGAGTTAAGCGAAAAATGTTAGCTTTTGTAAGCACGAGTCGGTGCCGTCTGTGAATAATATTGAGTTAGTAAAGTTTTCTTTGCACCCTTTCTATGGAATTTGTCGTACTTAAGGATAATTTCTTACACAGTCCATTAACGTCTAGTTAGTTTATGCTTGCTAAGAATGCCAGACGTTTTAGTACATCAAATTAAATTTGAAAAGATGTCATATCTTGAAGGCAAAGTAACATAAAACATTATAATTTCATTGGTATATCGGATAATCAAACGACTTTATTTAAGGTTGCATTTCTCGACTTCCGAAAATAAAATTTGGAAAGCATATTCAATAAAGCCTTTTTGAATAAAAATAAAAATTATAAATTAACGGAAAAATTCCCAAATTGATGCGCAAAGCATTTGGCAATTATTGTAACAGTTATTGATGCTGTGTCAGGACTGAGTGTTCGGTGCATATTCTTGGCGAACATCTTCGTGAAAACCTTAAGTCCTGATCTTGAACAGGGAGCTGAATGCAGCTATGTTCTGTGGTAGAAAACTGTGGTTAAGTGGTAGAAGAACTGCACTAAAGAAGGATTTAAAATCCTCTTTTATTAAACCACAATTATATACAGCCACTTCCCAACTCGGGAGTGATACAGAAAACAACGACCGCACTTGGGTCTAAACTGAACAATCAAATAATTTAAACCAAAGCTAATTAGAAATTAAGTAGTTGTTGCTCACAGAGCTATAAACGCGAGGTTGGCCTCTATGCTAAATGGTGCGTAGCAAGATTTAACTAATACTAACGCACTTAAAATTACTTCAATAAGTAATAGCTTAACAGCGCTACGGCTTAGAATTTAAATACTAGCTGGTCAGGCGAACGTCGAACAAAGTAGCAGTGGTCTGAGACTAAAAGCTCTCTCACACTGAGAGGTTCCCACCTACCGTTTAAATAGAACTTGGCTCCACTTCAAATTAGCATAAAGCTGAGACGCGCGCTTATTCTAACGGGAAGTTGAAATAAGAACAGATAGAAAAAAAATTAAAATAAAACTTTGTTAGTTTAAACTAAAACCTTACAACTGTTATAACTGAAACTTTCTAATATTAGCTCTTAAATAACATTGCTTCACACGAACTTGAGTTAAATAATATAGTCGACGAAATATTAATATCGCTAGTAATATGAACGCTCAATTATCATCATTTATGAATGAAATTGTCAGTTGATTTCTGGAGTTGGATTCTTGAGCAAATTTTTATATTCCAGAATCTTTCTGATGACACGTGAAGTGTTGATTTTCGTTTTTTCATAGTAAAAGCAGAAAAAAGTTATAAAATACATAACATGGTAAAATAAACAATAGCATATCTGTATTCTTCCTACGCTTAAATACTAAGAAACGTTTTTGATAATTCCTTTTCGAGTATGTTGTTTACATAAAAGTATGTTCTCCGTTCCTGAAAAAATTCTTTCGTCGCTTAATCTTTATCTAGGTTGTTAATTTTTGGGCTTTTGATGGATGCTTTGTATACAAGTTCTATCCAGCTGAATTGAAAATTTGTTGGCAGTTATAACTATTACATCAAATGCAAGTAACTATACTAAAATGCATATTCTGGTATCCGCATTAAAATACGTTTTAACAATAGTACTATAATATACAATAATACTTGCTAGCTTAACTGTTTCAAAATAACCTCAAATTGATTTAATACGATAATACTTAACTAGCTTAACTGTTTCAAAATAACCTCAAAATCGCAAATATTTAATTAGTTTGAACTGAATCAAGCTATGTATTTTTATTTAAAGTATTATCATTGTTCTTAGTTTCTACATGTACGAATATCGTATGCTTTATATTCTTTTAAGAGTAAGTTTTTTCAAATGGTTTAGTATATCCTTTTAAGTGATCCTTTGAATTTCTTGTTAAATGAAAGGCAATAATTGATCGGCCCGGAGATTCATTTGCTAAATTATCGATTTCATGTTCTGTTTTCAGAATAACATTGTGTACAGTTCTTTGAAATGCAGCTAAACGCCTGCAAATATCCAGCTATATTTTGAATATGTTTTTTCTACACTATCTTCAGAGGCCTCTATATTTCGTTGAATAAAGATGTGAGATCGCTAAAAAAAGTACTTTATGAAAGCCTATTTAGAGTTTCAATTTTATAGCTAATTTTAAGAATCAACTCAAAGTGTGGCTATTACTTAAAATATTGTCTAGTCTGGTGAATTTGTTTTAACAGCTACTATTAGTTACTTAAAGTAAAACGGTCAGTTATCACCTGCACAAGAAATAAGAATTTGCCAAACCACAAAATATTAAATAAATAAAAATTCATTAATCCCACAGTTTGTACAAAGCAAACGCTTTTATCGCTGAAACACCTGTTATTTAGAAGTCTGTTTTTCTAGAAATTTGTTCTCAATAGCAGTCAATAAAGGAATTTTAATATATCTAAATTCATTTAATAACTTAAATACTTTTAATAAAGATTTTTTAAAATTTCAATTCATTTAATAAAATCTAGTGTAGAAGAATTTCAGAAAATCGATGTGAAAATAACAAATATCCTTTTCTAAGAAGACTGCAGTTTTAGGAACAAATATGGTGGACTAGGTAGGCTTAGTAATTTTAGCTACAGTATATTTATTTTTTATTATATCTAGATTTCTTTCCAGGCGAATAAGACAGATGCTGCGATTTTTTACGCATAAAAGGGCGGACGACAGAAGGCAAAAGAACCCACCCATATCCATCTTTGTAAATGACCGAGGACTCTTTCTTCATTCAATACATTACTGTGGCAGATTTTACTTTCAAAGAGTACAAGATTTCATTGAAGTGAAGAAAGAAAATACATTTATTTAGTTTTTCCTCTTATCCTTCTTTTGTTTTTCTGAGGGTACTTTGGCGTATTGTTTAAAATGAAGGATCGAGACTGCGCCTGTGTGCCGTTGCTGACTTGAAATTTTTGTTGTTGCTTTTATTGCTATGATTACGTGGTTTCATTCATTTATTGATCAGCATCTTGACTTCCAAATGAAACAGAGACATAAAAAGAATCCTCTCCTCCACAAATGATCCTTTTTTACCTCTCGTTTCTTTGGCATTTGCAACTCCTTTCAAGAAACATTCTTGAACGGCAACTAATGCTCTTAGAAAGCATTGTTTTTCCTCCCTTTAGAAGAAGTCTCATCAATTACCTCTGGTTAGTTCCCTTTTCTTATTTTTATGCTTGACAAATTAGAAAATGTGAGACAAGCCAGCATTAGTTTTTAGACTTAAAGACTGATGATGCAAATATCCATATATGTTAGCAGTGAATTTCACGCATTGTGATAGGCTAAACATAAAAGAAATTGCTCTTTCTAGCTCATAGCACATATTTTGTTTCCACAGATTATTGCAGTTTAATCTTCTGGTGCTGGTGTCGGCTGAATTCTAGTACCTACTGGCTACGTTCGAGCATGCATTCAATCATATTCTATAAAGCCTTATTTCGCTGTATGTTTCCTATTTAAGTTCATAGATGATAAGTACACTTGGTAATGAATAATGTCCTAAACATATTACATATCTTTGCTCATTATAGTACTTATACTATAGCACATTAATCACGTTAAAATTTCTGAAATTCCTGATAACAAAGTCAGAATGATATCCTGTAAAACAGAAAATTCTAACAGGCTCTTAACACAAAAGTTATGACGGAAAAGTCAATAGTATTCATCTCTAGTAAAACAGGACATTCTAATAAAACATGATTTATAAAAAATATTTCAGAGTGCATACGAATAATTAAATAAGTAATCCCTGAACTTTGATAATTTTATCACAACCTAATTTATCCTCCTAATCGTGAACAGAATAAATAAGTATAGAAAACGTTTCTCAGCATTTCTCTGCGTATAGCATAACGCATTAAGTCTCCATGCATAGGTTGACGTAACAAACTGCTACCTGCGATAAAAAAGAGAGATCAGTGCACTTTTTTCTCAGTTCCCAAAATCTTTTTTACTCTGTGTTTTATGATTTTTTATCCCACAGTTTTACGCTCAACAAAGCTTACCTGTGTCGGAAAAGAAAGTTATTATATGTATAGAAGCGTTTTGACCATCCTATATTCCGCAAGTAAGTATAAACAAGTACACGTTCTTTTAAAGATCATTTATGAAAGAAATCCTATCTTAGGCAGCCATGCTCACTTTTATTTTATCAGTTAGTTAATTAATTAAGACAAAATTATCTCGCCCAAAGAAAAGGCTGTCTTTGTGGAGGACGTTTTAAGAGAAGCATATTCGTATTTATGTTATACATGGGGAAACTCCCATGAAAGCCAGTGTGTTCGCCCGTATTTGAACTCGAGTTGAATTCCTAGTGTCCGGCGATTTTGTCCATTCGGCCACTTGATGGAGCACTACCTTGATTAATAAATATAAATCTTTTAGCAGTTTAAATTCTAAAATCACTTGGTAAAATGGATCGAACTCAGTAATTTATTAGACAAATACAAGAACAAACATAAAAAGTAGTACAACACAAACATAAAAGAAAAAATAAAATGAAAAAATGAAAAAAATAAAGATTAAAGCTAGATATTTTCGACAAATACCCTGGGATATTACCATAATAACTGCCATTCTTATTCATTACTTACAAAAGAAAAATATGTGATAAATGGAAACGTGGATAGAAGAAATGTTAAATTGTCAGAAATATAATGGTGTTTTGATGCTTCCTGAAAGTAATCGACCTCCACCTAAAGAAACAAGAAGTTGGAATATATCAACTGAGGTGATTCTGGCTTAAAATGATGAATGGAGGTTGATGATACAAAGAAACTAATTTATGATGAAGGGTGATAAAAAGAACCGCTATAATCCTTTAAAAGATTAACAGCTGTCTTAAAATTGCTGTGAGCTTAAGATGGTAATAGCTAAATTAATCCATTCTGGCGCAAAGTTATTTTTAATGTACCATACTGTTGTCCATGTCCGTCATTCCATAACAGACTTAAAATAGCTGTAAATTTTGCATAATTAAAATGTTTAATAAACATGATATTAATGTGGATGCCAGGCAGTTTTCCTTAGCAATTCGCCATGAAAACGTCTTTCCCTTTGTTCAGATAACCCTTTCATTTTTTTTCAGTACCTGATTATACGAACATAAACTTCCGACTAACAAAAAATAAACTTTAATAGAATAGCTGCCGTTAAAATTAAATTAAAAAATGATCGTTAAGTATAAAAAAATATTTTATATCATAAATTACAAAAGTTACCTTTATCCATATACTTTTCTTATAAATATCTGCAAATAAATGGAAACTGGCAAAGAAAATTCCGAAAACTGAAGGTAATTTGATAATAAAGCACCTTCCTTTTTAAATCAAAATTTTTCTCATAAGGAAACATAATTGGAATGCAATACTTCATTCAGTTTTCGTTAAATCCCTCTATGTACACTCTTTTGCAAAAAAACTCGAAGCACCAAGAAGGACTTTTGCGATCGTGACGAAATTTGATATGCAAAAACACTTTGATCGAACATGCAAATGATCAAAGTTTCAAGGCAAATAAACAGGAATTGCGATCATAGCGCGCATTTCTAGTGCGCAATTCGCAAGTATAAAACCAATAAGAGAGGCGGAAAATTTATCTTTTTTTGCTGCTGTCATTGTAATTCTCTTAAGAAGCAACTAAAGATGCTATTACGACGATATCGAACACCTTACAGACTACTAAACGACTTCGAAAGTGGTCGTATTGTAGGGTTGCGTGAAGCTGGGTGGTCATACCGAACAATAGGCTGCCACCTGCAACGTATAGACACTGCTGTGCAAAGATGTTGGCAGCAATGGTTGCTACAAGGAAATTGCCGACGAAATGAAGGCTCTGGAAAGCCAAGGAGCACAAATGAGAGGCAAGATAGGATATTGTTCGCCAGGCCCGAATCTGCCCAACGGTATCATTCTCGACTATTCAACGCATTACAGCCACGTCTATACCTCCCGTGGTACCGTCTACCATCTCACGGCGCTTGTCTGAGGCGGGGTTACGCTCGCAGAGGCCTTTAAGACGTTTGTCTTTGAACCCACAACATCGGCGGAGTAATCTGGAGTGGTGTTGCAGCCGATCATCATGGCTGCCATCAGACTGGCCTCGTATAGTATTCACCGATGAATCCCGCTTCACTCTTGAAGCAGATGACCACCGTGTTCGTGTCTGGAGAGGACGGGGCTAGCGGTCCCAATCAGCCTTTGTTTTACAAAGGCATACAGCCATAACCCCTGGTATGATGATGTGGGGCGCTATTTCTTACTACAGCAGGTCCTCTTTAGTCATCCTCCGTACATCTTTAGCAGTTCAACGATATGTTGATACCATCCTGCGGCCGGTTGCATTACCCTTCACGACACGTCATCCTGGGGCCATTTTCCAACATGATAATTCCAAGCCACATACTGCTCGCATATCTCTGAACTGTCTTCGTGCGGTTGATACTCTTCCTTGGCCAGCAAGGTCGCCAGACTTTTCACTAATCGAGCATGTCTGAGACATGGTAGGTCACCAGATTCGGGCACCACAAAATATCGCAGATCTGGAGAGACAACTGGTGAATGCCTGGTAGAATGTGTCGCAGGATGACATTAGGAACCTCTACCACTCCTTGCCTCGACAAATTCAAGCATACATTGCCGCCAGGAGCGGTTCTGCCAACTACTAATTTGAACACTCAATGGGTGATTGTGGGTCGTGAACAGGCACTATGACCTTGAATTTTTAATCATTTTATTATCTGTGTATGAGCTATACACATATTCAATTTCATCAAAAACAATCACTTCTTTCATAGTGCTTCGATTTTTTTGCAAAAGCGTGTATTTAAAATTAAGTTGTAAGGTTTATCCTAATTTTATAACAGTTATTTTAAGTTTATACGTCTTTCCTATCCATTCTAGCTTCAGCTTACAATTTCCTACCAGAATGTATTTTTCAGAAACGCAGTTAATACAAATGAGTAAGAGTAGTATTTAAGTCGATGTTTCACCGACTTCGTTAGAGAGCCAGAGTTCCTGACTAGCGCGCGTTTGCCTTTGGCTATCTCTGTCTAAGCTATTACTACACTCGGCCGTAATTTAGGCCCTTGTTTGGTTTCGCCGACTTAATTAAGATTTAGGGGCCAACTACTTAGAATCTTGATAGCTTCGGCTATCCCTTTCAGTTAGCTTAAGTTAAGCTAGTTAATTTTAATTTCATATTAATTTAAGCTCAAGCCCAAGTGAAGGTTATGCTGTCCGCTCCGAGTTAGGAGCTGATTGTATCATATTTATTCTGAGAAATAAAGGGTAGTTAACCCATCTTGAGTCTTACGTCTCTGTTCACACACTTAAGCGATTATTCGCTTATTTGTGTTAGGGGTTTTAGATTATTGAACTGTGAATTAAGAAGGTAAAACCCCACAAAGTTTTCCTTGACTTTTACACTTATACAGGTAAGTCTTTGAAAACGGCCTATTAGTTCTCAGTTACTATGAATAACTCTATATTGCATCTCGATTATAACACGTTAATTTAGAAAAACTGCGAAAATTTAGAAAAGCTCTTGATTTTGCATTACTGTAAACGAAAAGGGAAATTTTAATGATGGAAATTACCTTTTTATTAATGTAAGCATTATTGTTTTGTTCGAGCAAGTATTATAGTTCTACAGCAGTCCTCGCTGAGGTAGCGAAAAGAAATTCCGAAATCTGAATATCTAATAATGACATACAAAATAAGTACAAGACTCTCTAATTCGAACTTAAGCCTATTGGCAAAAATTTCAGAGGAAAAGGAAACTACAGAAGATTCCCAATACTTCTATGATAGTGAGAATAAAATAGTTGCTATGGTGAAGTTATTAGATTATGCTGCGTGAAATTAAGTGTGTGGCTATCTTCTTGGGAAAATGATGCATTTCTTAGGGAACATGCTAAAGAGAAGTAATCCAGTATTACGTGGATGAAATTGCAGTTTCTCATAACTACACTGATTCTCCCTGGGAATAAGTTCTAACAAGAAACTTCATTTATCTTATTCTTAGGCCATATCTTAATGAATGAAAAGTTCAGAAATTTGTCAAAAGCAAGAAATCAGAATTCGAATGAGTAATTTCGTCTCTAGTCACGATATTCTACTTTTGAACGCAATACTGCTACTTCTGCTTTCCTTGAACTTTACACATTGATTTAAAAGTCTGAGGAAAAATCGAGCATTTTCTTCTGCCACTTCGAAAGCTTCATCGTAGTGATTTGTACTGTGTCACAGCGAATGTCAGAATAAAATATTTCCTAAACTGTCGATTAAATCATATCAGAGCAAATAATATTTTATTATGAATGTTAAATATAAACGAGGAGATGTATTTTATTTTATTTTAGTAATTTGTCGCAACATCTTCAAGTTTTAAATAAATTATGTAATATTTTAAATAAATTATGTTATGTATATAGTGCTCTTCTATAAGTAAATCCTAAAACACTACCTTCTGAAACTCTCCTGTAATAACTCCTCAAATGTATAACTAATAACTCGTAGAAGTTAGACCAAAAAATCAGAAAAAAGAGAACAATCTAGCATAAGCTGTGTTAGTTTTGTTTCATATGTGGATAGCGCAGTTAAAAATATGAATATATTTTCTTCCTATGTATTATTTATGTGAATATCGAGAGATAAAACTCTATCGATTTCGAGAAGGGTGATAGAAAACACTTTTTATTTCATTAAGTTAGGTTAGGTTATTTGAAAATGTCAAAGAACACAAGAGCTATCCGCCTAAGGAGAGGGATGCCTTCCTGGCGGATTGCCTAAGGGAAATTGACTCGTTTCACTCAACACATCGGAAAAACCATAAAAACCAACCATGCAGCTAACACGAACGTCTGAGTTAGGACACGTTTAAGTAAGGTTATGAAAATGGCAAAACACACAAAGGCTATCTTCTTAAGGAGAGGGATACCTTCGTGGAGGAGGTTCAGAAGAAAACTGACAAAAGCTTCCTTTATTCAACAATCTTCAACAGCTTGTCTACTGGTGGGGCGTTTTCATCGGGAGCTCCTGAGAAAGAGAGACCGGTACAGTTCGACCGCCTCATCCGCGACCATGAGCGCAAACACGCATGCGCCATTTGGACCAAATTATTCTCAAAATAGGATGGAAGGATGGGGACTTCCTTTCCCTCGAGCACATAAATTCTCTCTTTCCGGAGATGGGAAGACTTTCACGTGATTTTTCACATCGCAGCAAGTGATAATGCCCCTTTTGGACGAGTCTATGTTTTTTGGCAGAATACCAGCCAGGGTTGCGTTTGAGGCGGTCGAACTATATCAACCTCATTCTAAATCATTAGAGGGCTTTTAAGAGTCTAAACAAGTCTAAAGTCCTTCCTTGCTTCATTTTACACTTCACTGTGGCGTGTTCCTCTTACATAACGATTCAAAGTGTTTTTGTCAAACATAAATATTAATTCAAATACCCTTCTAGTAGTTCGTAAGAAATTATATATTTACAGTTACTTGTTCAGAAGTCAAAGTGAAAATTTCCAAACACGTTTCTCATGAGAGAATTCTTCTTTCCTGAACATAGTCTCTGAGAAGTCACAGAGTTTCCTTGCAAATAATATTTACAAAATAAGAGTTTTGCTTCAAAACTCTCAGTTTCGATCTGGATATCATCTTGGAAACAATAGTATTTTATCTTTACTAAAAAAAACCATATTTTTTAAACATAAATTCTTAAATATCTCCTTTCTAGATTAAATAAGTAAATCACTAAAAGTTTTTCTCTTTGTTCGTTGTAGAAGAAAAAATATTTGGTAACAGGTGGTCTTGATTTCGAACAGAAAACTGAATATTTTATGTAAGGAATTTCTCCTAAATAATGCCAGTGGAGCTGTTTCGTATACTTGTTGAATCATTCCTTTATTTTATTTAAGCAGCAGGCAAAATACTCAACCTGAATACAAATTAGACTGTGCGCCTTCTTTACAGATATCAAAAATAGTTACTCTGGATATCCACATAAATAATTCATAGGAAGAAAATATGTTCGTATCTTTAACTGCGCTATCCAGATACGAAACAAAACTAATACAGCTTATGCTAGATTGTTTTCAAAGTTCGATCATATTTTGTAGTCTTTTTGTAAATAAAAAATAAAGTTTCCTTTTTTTTTAATATTTGCTCTTGGAGAAACGAAAAGCAGTGCATGAAAACATGCATGCCTATCAAAAAGAATAAAATAATAAAAGGCATAAAATTTCGAAATTGCTGAAGAGGGAACATCAGCTACTGTAAAAAAGAAAGATAATATAAAGCTTTGAACCTTTAACTTGAGTGTTTATCTCGCAAATAAATATTATGCTCGATAATTTAATAGATTTGCTTAAAATAAGGAAAAGTCAAGTGTAAACCAGAAAGTAGTATGAAAATCTAAAATTGCGTTAAATGTATTAAGTGCAGTTATAATGTTAATTAGAATTTTATTATTTACGCACAATTTCATTTCAGATTTTCGACTTAGCTATTTTAAAGTTGGTTCCACAGTAACTGCGTTAGTAGTTCTTAACCGTAAAAGATTGCTGACTCAACATCAAATTTTACACTTCCTTTACGGGGTTTTTTATTTTTTGTTTTGTTTTGTTTTTGTTTGTTTTTTAATTAGTATATGTTAGCTCTTTCTACTTCATGTATAAATTGTTAATTTTGTATTTAAGCCTAAAATGCAAGGGTAGTTCATTAATAGTTTATCGCATTGTTTAAAATGTGCAATGCCCTCGCCGGTACTCGAGCTCCGGACCTTCCGTTTGCCAGCCGAACGTGCTTTCCAGTTGCAACACTGAGGCACGTGGTAAGGAGGGAGAAACACATTATATGTTATGTTATTTTATTTTGTAACAATACGACTAAAAGTATATTTTTACATTTAACTTAAAATAAAGGAATAATAATTGACTGAAAAATAATTGCTCGCGTTTTGCCTAGAAACAGATGTTAGAAAGAAAGAACAGTATGCTTTTTCATACAGTTCCCTAATCGGACAGTTCTGTGTCGTATAATTTCACAAATAGCAATGTATTGCAGATTGTTGCCTTAAGTAATGCGAGATTTCCACGACAGGAGAATTTGCAGCCTTTCAAAGCGTTTATTTCCACAAAAAGTAAACTTTTATCTTAAGCCTCATTGTATGTGTGTCAAAAGAATTATTTGAAAATGCCCATGATTACTAATGTTCCTTTATATTCCAGAGAAATAAAGGAATATGGAATTAAAAACTTATTTTAAAACGAAGTAAAAAAAACTGTTAAAAAGAAAATCTGGAAAAGCAGGCGTTCTGGCTGGTTTTTGCATTTCTTTACTTCCTATAGTTTTATATCATAGAATAAAATCTTAAAATTTGAACTGTACATTTTTTCGTACCTGTTAAGTCTCGGTAAACGGCAAGTGTTGTGATGAAAATCCAGTTTGGCCGAATTAAAACATTTAACTCGCTAGGAATGTGATATGTTACCGTTGAACTAATCAATGGTCAAAGGAACTAAGCACTGCTAATGACATAAACATGACTATGGTAATTGCAGACTAGGAAGAGATCAACACTGTCAGAGGCGTGTAAATACCTTTACATGTTTTAACTCAGGCGGTACATTATAACCACTATAATGGGAATATATAATAAATGTAAAAGGCTTACTAATCACAATCTGCAGGGATATTAAGATTCAATTATTAGCATGCTGTGTTTCAGTTGAATGAATAAAAGCTTTTGTTTTTCACAGTGAATATACAGCGACTGACAACTCATTCGACCTTCGAGGGTTTCTTGGTACAAGCAATTGACAAAATGACTGGAAGGCTGATTGGTCGGTTCTTAGACGCTGATGGTCTCTATCTGATGGATGAATGCTCGGCTGTTACACACAAGGACAACAAACAAAAAACTGCAGTCCATTTAGCATGGGTCGCTCCACTCAACCAGAGAGGTGACGTAATCTTCAGGTAAATTATAATTTTTTTTTCTTTCTTATTTACCAAAGAATTTTCGTAAAAGATCCTTGAACTGCGTGAAAGAAATCGAGAAGTTGTATTTCTGAATTTGTAATTCATAAAATATCGATGTATCGTTCCAGAATTTTATGCTACAAAGATAAGCATAAAATAAATCTTCATTATTTATCAAACACATAAATGAAGACATTACATCAATTCACAGAGATTTATTCAATATCTAATCAATTATCCAGCGGGTGTAAATGCGCCGAAACATTCATTAGTAGATTAAATTTGAAGTTCCACCGCTATCATGTTAAACACCTCTATCATGCCTGAACCACTCTCCTGTGCCCTGCCACTATCATATTTGAACAACTCAGTTCAGAATATAAATCTTAAAAGAGAGAGAGAGATGATCTTTCATTTAACTACTAGAGTAAAGTATTATGAAAAATTACAAGGCTGATTCGCAGGTTTTGTTAAATACGAAAAAGCGCCGGAGCGCTGACTGCCTAAGAGGAGCGATGCTTTCGAGAATGAATTTCTAGGAGATATTTCTAGGCTGACTCAAGTAGTGTTTGAGAAAATAGCAACTGAAGCTAATAAGTGAACACATTTATCGTACAGCACTAAGTCTATGAGAACTATTAATCATCTCATAATTAAGAAAAATTATTCCAACATTTTCTGTCACATCTAAAGCCTTAATCAAGTATTCCGCCGCAAAGGAACTTCCTGTTTGGAGTTACTGCATGGGCTTTCAGCGTAACTCAAATATATATTGAATAATATGTGAGTAGAGGAAGTTACACCCGATAATTTAGATGAATTTATCGATAATCTAAATTCTTGACTCCATTTACAGTGTTTAAAGACATATGTTATTTATGTTTCTTAGCTTCCGTTCATTATAAATCCTTATTTTTCATTTACTGTAGTTAAATTTTTTCCACTAAGCAGTAATGTTGTTCAAACGGAATGAAAGAAAGAAATATTAAATCGAAATATGAGAACTGTTGTTTCGAATTATACAAGCAATAAAAATTTATTTCACACATCAATAAATTTTCTTAACTACCTCTAGAATGTGATAATTTCCTTTGCCTTGAATAACATTCAAAACAGAGTACATAACCGCGTGTATTTATTTTGTTAAATAGAAACAATCTTCAAAATAAAAAATTTGGCCGGAAACGCAAGATTATTTCATCAGTTTTTGTAGCAGAATTTAAACTCAATTGATACAAATTTCAGCATAGATAAACAATAAGGATTTCATGATAAACATCTTATGAAGCAGGATTATCACATTTCGAGGGAATATTTACGATGATAGGTCATATATTTCTAAAATGCTTAAAAATTGAATATTATCGACAATCAACTTCAAACAAAATATTTAATGGCATCAGTAAAACCTTGTATAACTCTGTCCCATTTTCAAGTAGCAAATGATGGCTCACTTCTAGAGTGCAATCAGTATGTCGTACATGTTTGATTTTCTGTCTTTCTAAAAGAGTTAATCATCAAACTCCGTGCAATTAGTGAACATTAATGTACACTCACTTCCAAAAGTTAAGCACGAGGACGTAAAATGCCAAAAAATCAGCAAATACTGCTTTGATTGACACAAAATTTGGCAGGAAAGTAGCATATATATTTATACATAAAACAAAATCAAAAATTATATACAGAAATGAAAACAATATTAAATTTTTGTAAGTTATCAGATAATGACATACTGGAGACTTAAACAGAATTATGTATAAAGTGAAAATAAACAGCATAAAATGAAACAAAGGACATTAATAGAGTATTTGATCCTCCCCCCTCATCTGCATACAAAGTTTACACTTTGTGACCATGCTTTCAGTTAATTCACCGCAGAATTAAGCAATCGCCATTCTTCTTGTAAAGCAAATTCCAGCTCAATAAGAGGGGCTGCAGCTGAAAAACGTGAAGATACAGCACGGCCGAGAACATCCCAAAGATTTTCAATAGGATTAAGGTCGGGCGAATATGTTAGCCACGCCATACGCACAATCCCTTCATTCTCCAGGTAGTCATCGACGATGTCAGCTGTATGGGAACGTGCGTTATCGTCCATTAAAACAAAAGTAGGGCCAACTGCTGCAGCGTACAATCTCATAATGGGTTCTAGGATTTCATCTCGATAACGGACAGCCGTCAAAGAACCCCGTTTAAAGATGTGCAGGTCGGTGCAGTATCCTAATGAAATCCCTGCCCACACCATAATGCTTCCGCCTCGGAATCGGGATGGTCGGTGATGTTTTGGGACTGATTGCGTGTTCGTTGTTCACGCCATATCCTTTTACGCTTGTCATCTGGCTCTAGAGCAAATCTTGACTCATCAGTAAACATGACATTGCCGCAATTAGACAGATTCCAATTGACATGTTCCCGGCACCACTGTAATCGTGCCTCTCTTGATTGGACGGATAGAGGAACACTAACTCGAGGTACCCGGGCGTACAGTCCACTCATATGTAATCTTTAGCATACAGTAGCTGCAGATATCGCCTTACCAATGGACGCTGTAACCATAGATGTCACACGTGTGGAGGTCACTCTGCGATTCCGCTTGGCTACAGTAGCAATATATCGACCTTCCGCGGGATTTGTAACCCTTGGGCGACCGGCTATGGGCTTTCGGACAACTGTTTGTGTGTTTTGGAATTGTTTCCATAAACGTGAAATTACAGAATGATAAACTCCAAAGAAAAGAGCAACACCTGTGATCGACTGACCTGCTTTAATGCGCCCCACAACACGCCAGCGCTCAGAATCTTCCATTCGTCTTCTGGAAGTCATAGAAACATGTATGTCTTGAAAACAAATTGTACGAGAGTTTTAAACACCTTTTACCAGCACTTACAATCAACTTCTGTAACCCTTCATAAAGCTGGCTTCTTATAAGACTGCCTTTTTTTGCATATTTCTTGACATGAAAGCGCGATTGGCTGTTACCTAACATAAATGCATACTTCCATATACCTCTGCAGTGAATTGCATCCTCTTCAATTCTGATTGGCTTCCGGAAGTTAGCAATTTCCTCTCCATGCTTAACTTTTGGAAGTGAGTGTAATTCCAAAATACTTTGTTTCTCTATCTAAGCTGTATTGAATTTCATGGTACCTGCAGGTATAGGATAATTCAAATACATTTAAAATCATTGAACTGTGATCAAATTTTATATTGTTAGTCATATTTAGTATGTTCACTCATTATATAGAGTATGGTCGTACATGAGTAACATAAATAACAGACATGCTCTGATTGAATTAAAAGAACTTCTAAATTTCAAATTATATAGTACGAATCTTACATCAAAAGTAAAGAAATTAATAAATCTTCTTTTGATAATTTACATTGGTCTGTGCATCATTCTTCTTACTTTGCTTTTAATGCAATAATGTAGAAAACTTCTTCATTTGATCAATTAGTTTTTCTTGTAGCCTACCGTATTCATTAAAAAATGTGATCCTTTCTTAATGATTGTATTCTTAATTTTCCAAATAATGTCTTGAAGACCTACCTTGTGAATTGTGCTTTCCTTCTTTGTCGTCCTCTTTTTCTCCGATTTCGCAAAATAAATGCTGGCACGTACTTACATTTAAAGTGATGCAGTTGTAAAAGCATGCATAATATATTACTCCTGAAGAAACAAAAATTGAGTCAAATTGTATTTCGAAATACGCACAGCATTTAATGGAAATCAACGCCCACCTTAAGTTACTTTTTTTCCTATAAAACGACATAAATAAATTTAGATCACATTATAATTACAGATATAAAGCGGTAGAGTTAAAATTTATGAAAATAAACAAATTTTGTGTCATAACTGTTTATAGCAATAAAAAGAAGATAGATATATTGATAAGCAAATGATTTCTTTTCGGTAAAAGTAATGACTTGAATCAACAAAATGTCATATTTGGGGGAAATTATTAGCTGTAAAGAGAAATTTTTTACTGTTATTTTTATTTTCCGTGGATGAAAATTGTCTAAGTATTGATAAGCTGCAATGTTAACTGATGTGTAAATTCAAAGAAAATGATCTATAATTCAAATATAAAAAGCTTTTCTGAGGTTTTCCGTATACCTAAATATACCATAATTAAATAATTCCCTCCCATGTTTTGAACGCTAACGAACAAAAGGAAAACCTCTGAAAAGTAGCTCATCAAGGATTTCGAAGTAAAAAATTTCTGAAAACTGAAAATAAGCATAATTGTAGTTATATTTCTTTGGTTCATAAATTAAAACCATTTTGCAAGCATTGCGATTTAGATAAATGAAGTATGTGTTTTCGTGTATGAAAATAAATTTCAAAATATCATGCTTTCGATGTATAAAAAATTACCTAAACATTGGAACTCTGACTTTTCTAATAAAAATTGCAATATCTAATTATTTAATTATGGTATATTTAAGTATTCGGAAAACTTCAGAAAAGCTTTTTATATTTGAATCACAGATCATTTTCTTAGAATTTACACATCAGTTAACATTTCAGCTTATCAATACTTAAAAAATTTTCATACACGGAAGATAAAAATAACAGTAAAAAATTTCTCTTTACAGCTAATAATTTCCCCAAAAATATGACATTTTATTGATTCAAGTCATTATTTTTACTGAAAAGAAATCATTTGCTTATCAATATATCTATCTTCTTTTTATTGCTATAAACAGTTATGATACAAAATTTGTTTACTTTCAGAAATTTGAACTCTCTTGCTTTATATCTGTAATTATAATATAATCTAAATTTATTTATGCCGTTTTATAGAAGAAAAATAACTCAAGGTTGGCTTTGATTTCCATTAAATGCTGTGTGCATTTCGAAATACAATTTATGTACTGTAATGAACTATTCTAAATACATGGTCATTAATTTTACAAAGTAAGGGTATTTAGTTGGTCTGTAAATCAATTTAAAAATAAACTCTGAGTTTAAAAAAAAAATGAATAATACTTTCGAACGCAACGAGTGCAAAATCATTGCTGTTGTTGTTGTGATTTACCTCACTTGTCTGACATTAACATCAGAACAAGTCCACGAAATTCATCGTGGCAAGGAATGCAAGACTGCGCCCGGCGTTGGCAAAAGCCTTGAACACCATGCAGGTAACAGTACGACGTTGCTCAGTTCCTCGCCCAGTTTTGATGGAGAGCCCGGGGGACGAGTCCGAGGGTCTTCTACCCTCTTCCCCTACCACCAACCTCTCGATAAGATTTTCGGCTCGCCGCATGTTTAGAGTGCCCCTATGACTCACAATCACTATACATTTACAAGCATTAATGTCTTCTCCGGGATTCGAACTCGGCATGGGGGAAACACTCAAAATATATGGGGTGTCGAAAGTTGTTCAATGGTTCTTGTGGTTCAGTGGTATGGCAAAAGGAGTGGGAGACACTCGGACACGTCCCCGGGAGCTCTCCTCCACTCGGGCCCTTTCCAAGGGCTCCTGGGAAGGAACTTGGTAAAATCATTTTTATTAAAGACAAGACTCATGTCAACAAAAGACGCAGATTTGCACTTCTTGCCATGATAAATTTCGGGGGCTTGTTCTCATTAGGTCAGCAGAATAGCCACAACATCACAGCAACAACAGCAGCAATAGAATTTTTACTAAGCAGTATGATTGAGCTAACATCTGAAGTCATTTTAGAATAGTAACTTGAACTGTTATCTCATTTACAATTAAAGTTTATTTTCAGCCCAAAGGGAGTTAGCCCAGGAAGACTATTAATTTCATTTTGGCATTTTGAGTCGAAAATTTTAAAAGTCTGAATCACGTTTCGTATTGTTGCCACCAAATATTATCGCCCTGTATTATATTTAAAGAAATTAAATAATTAAGAATCTATATAAATACATATATATTTCTCGCATTGTGATAAAACAACGGTACCTAGAGCCGTCCAATTTTGAATAAGGTACGTCTCCACCCGACCCGATTATGGACATCTGGAAACCCAAATTTGGAATTTGTTTTATTATCTATTTCATATTTTGTAAAGCATTTATGAGTTTTTGATTAAGAAACTCAACGATATCAAAGTGAGCAATGGAAACACTATACGGAAAACAAAGCATTTTTATCTCCAGCGCATTCTATTTAAAGAAATTAAATAATGAAGAATCTGCATGAATGTATGTATGTCACACTGTAAAAAACAAAGGTACCTAGAAACATCAAATTTTGAATAGCGTAGTCCTCCATTCGAATATGGGCATCTGGAAGCCCAAATTTGGAATTTCTTTTATTATCTATTTCATATTTTCTCAAACAATAAAGAATTTTTGATTAAGAACCTCGACGATTTCAAAGCGAGCAATGGCAACATTTTATGAAGAAAAATAAATATTGTTATCTCCAGCATGCGAGACTGTGTATCGGAAATTCTAAAGATATGCTCTTTTAAATATTTTGTTATGTTACTGTTGGATTGTATTTTATGGTTTAAAGACGAAGAACATGATATTTAATAAGTAAAGGTAACACAAAAAACGCCCCTTTGGAAGTACACTGGTGTGCAAAACTTTAGCAACAATGTAAAAATTTAGCAGATAGCCATGAAATTGCAGGAAAGGAGGTCTGGAGATCAGTAAAATGAACACGTAAGTCAGTAGAAACGTTATGCGTATGCTAATATCAGGAACGAAACGTCAGAGGCGGCGTGAGCGTACACAAAACGCGTGATGTCGGCTCGCGCAGCTCAACAGTAGAATAAAAGGAAAGACGAAGACGCAATTCAACATATTCGCTGCCAGTGCCAGTGAGTCAGTTCTTGAAGTATGGCTAGAAGAAATCACCTGGACGACTTCGCACGTGGAAGAATGATTGGAAAGCTGGAGGAGGGGTGTACTGTCACCAGTGTAGCTGCAGAGTTCGGAATCGACAAAAGTGCTGTTTCGCGCGCTTGGAAAGCGTTCCAAACCACAGGTACAGCTGTTGGTTTTAAAGGTTGGTGGTGGTCGTTCGAGGACATCTGCAGGGGAGGACCGATATATCGTCCTGCAGGCGAAAAGAGGCCGACAGCAGTCAGCAAGCGCCATTGCTCAGCAACTCTGTGCAGCAACGGGGCGACAAGTGTCGCGGTTTACTGTGGCCAGACGCCTTCACAAAGGGGGCCTATTCGCCCGCCGTCCTGAAAGCTGCCTCCCGTTGAAAGTTGGCCACCGTTTACAGTGGTGCAGAGAGCGCAAAAACTGGACAACTGATCAATGGAGTCGTGAACTGAGCGGGCGAACTGAGCTCCACGTTTTCGACACAGGGTCTGTAACCGGGGATCGCTATTGTGAGGAGGTACTCCTTCCCCATGTTACGAGGTGCCATTGGCCCAGACTTAATTTTTATGGATGACAATGCACGGCCACATCGGACTCTTGATGTTGAGGAAAGTGAAGATATCACTCGAATGGATTGGCCAACGTACTCCCCATATTTAAATCCCGTCGAACATATGTGGGATGCTTTGGGGAGACGCATTGCAGCACGCTTACATCCTCCGAAGAACACCCAACAACTCAAACAGATGCTGATTGAGGAATGGGCACTCCTATCGCAAGAAATGTTGCACCAGCTGGTTCTGAGTATGCGAAGACGGTACGAAGCAACCATTGCAGTGAGGGGAAGGCATATCTTATATTAAGGAATATTTGCTTGTTGTTCTTCCTCTTGGATAGACAATCCAAGAGGAAACGATACTATGAGTTCAATAAAGCTTGTGTTTGTTTGATTCCATACCGTATGCATTGTATTCCTTTTTCAGCTCCGATGTTTTCGTCATCCTTTACGTGCATAATACTCTCCTTCATTTCTGCATTTCATGTCTCTCAGTTGATTTCTCGTGGAGTTATGGCAAAAAACCCTGATGTTGCTTAAGTTTTGCATATAAAATCTGAAAACTTTCGGATTTTTTATTTGTTTTATTTTATTTTAAATTGGTATAAAATAAAGATACGATTTTAAATGATAACTCATATGTTATTCGATAAAATTTTAATTATATGACCTATAGCGTAATTATATGATCTATACTATGGAATGCATAATTTTGCAAAAAATTATTCATTGTTATTACGTGTAGAAGATACTAGGAGAAATTTTGATAATTAGAAAATATATTCTAAATGAACATTATTTATTATTATCTTTCGCTTTATCAAGTTTTTTTTAACAGCTTAATAAAATTGCCTTGTCCTTTATCAAAATAAGGAACTTTTCTCCTCTTTCTTTTTTTCCCCTCCATTTTTATAGCAAATTTATAGCAATTTGACTCTGCATTGACTATAAATAAGCATTATAAATTTTTATATATCTCTTCCATATGTCGTATATCTCTATTTGCTTGATATTGCATAGTAGTTTTAACATTTTTTTAAATTTAAATATTTAATATTACTGCTTTTGCCTTTTTTTCCAGAGGTACAATAATCGAGAGAAAAACCAAATATTATGAAGGCCTGATATCTCGCTTAGAACCCTCAAGAACAAGAAAATCTTTGTTTGACGTCGTTGTACGTTTAGTCTCCGAACGTAATGACACATGATGGAAAATACTTCAATAAAAACTAAACAATTTTATATATGTGTGTATTTGTATAATTTTTTAAACTTTGGAACTTAAAAATAGTCAGAATTGTTGTATTCAATATAAAGTGCTTCGAATGTAATTTTTATTTAAAAAAAAGGTGAAGGTATTATATTTAATAGCTTTTCACACTTAAATAATGGAGACAGATCGATATAATCAAATGAGGATTAAAATAATTTAAGGTCTTCATAGAATCTTACGTTAAACTCAAAATAAAGTGACTGAAACTTTTTATTTGATGTTATTCCAAAATCTTCCTTTATGCTAAATTCGTACATTAGTGTCACTACTTCGAAAATATAAAACAAACGCTTTTAATTAAACTAACGGCAAAAATATGAAATAATATTTATATTATATCTCAAAAAATTTTGATTATTTCGAAAACTTTTATTTCAGTCATCCATTATAATTTTGATTTCAAACAGCACATTAAAAGCAAATACGGCGACTGATTTTTTTTTAGTTATTCGAAATGTCTTGAAATTTTAAATTTGTTTTAAACTTTTTGGTATAACGCACAGAAATGTTTCGTTGAAAGAAGGTGCGAAAATGATTTCAGTTGATAATTCAGCCGCCAATGTCTATAACGTATTACATTAAAAATATCTGTAATAAAATCTTAAGAAGTTTAAACTGCTCGTTTTTACTTGCTTTAATTCTTTTAATTTAATTATTAAGAATGCAAGTCTGTTAACTGCTAAATAAACAATGTCATCCCCACTGCAACAATCCTTAAAAGAAAATAAGATCTCGTAGCGAAATTAAGAATTACCTCACTAAAAACGTTACTGTACATCAAAAGTTATTTCAAACTTACCATTCATTCTTACTCAGTACTAATATGAACTTATTATAAACAGTGAAGAATAAAGATAATTTTTCTCTGACTATTATGGCCAAGTATGCAACTCTAAATGATGGCACTTCTTCCCAGCGTATTTCTGTTGCAAACTGCTGAATCACTAATATAGTAGCATCTTGAAAGTTTCCTCCAAAACGGATTTCTATGTATATCCGCATTTGTATCTAATAAAAAAATTAATTAAAATTTTGTCTTTCCTTGGACCCATTTTTAATATCTCAGAGCAGCGTTTCTCAGAACGGGGTCTGGGGACCACCAGTGGTCCTCCAAGCCGGCCCTTGTGGTTTTCGAAGCCAGCCCTTATGGTCCTTCTGGGTTTCAAATAAATAAATTCAAATTAACTGCTTAACCACACTATAGCTGAAAATCTCAGAGTTTGGAAATTACACATCGCAATTATCTATCACCTTTTTCTCTCAAGACTTCTGAAATTTATTACCAGATTTCCCACTCTCATCTTAGCAACAAAAGTGGGATTTAAAGCACTGTGACTATGATGCTTCTTACCAGAATACATCCAGACATGAAAGAGCCATGCAAAAATTAGCTTTGATTTTTGCATAGCTGTTTCATCCAACGCATTAATGCGATTACTTAACCATCCAACACATTAATGCGATTATTTAATCATCCCACGCATTAATGAGATATCAGGCTCATCCAACGCATTAATGAGATTATTTAATTTTATTTGACATTTATTTATTTATCCAAACCCTAACAGGCTTCAGTTTTTTAAAACAAATATGAATTTTCGTCTGTTAATTTAGTTATTCAATACTGTTATAAA
Source organism: Stegodyphus mimosarum (assembly GCA_000611955.2). Taxonomy (NCBI): domain Eukaryota; kingdom Metazoa; phylum Arthropoda; class Arachnida; order Araneae; family Eresidae; genus Stegodyphus; species Stegodyphus mimosarum. The sequence continues at coordinate 46,645 of KK115898.1, read as the reverse complement.
TTAAATGAAATTTAGTTAATCTTATCTTTAAAATATAAGTATCTGCTAAAAATAAGATATGCTAATAAAAATAAGTTTTGCCATGCTAATAAGACATGCTAAAAATTATTTCGAAACAGAAAAGATTAAGATTGTCCGCAGGATACATTCTAATTTATAAAAGTAATCCCCTGTTCAGAACCTTTTGAGAAACGCTGCCTCATATGAATATTATTATTCTCTCTCAGTGATAACTACACCTCAGTGACAGTGGTTTTTATCCACTAAGAATAAAGGTCAGAAATTTTTGCCAGTCCACGAGAAGTAAAACCTTTTACTTATTTTCTATATTATAAAAGTGCTTTGACCGTTAGTAGTAGAAAGTGAATCATTTAAAAAATATTTTATCTGCATTCCGTAATAAAAAATTATAACAAGAGATCTGTTCGGTCTAGCGTTGTCGTCCTATAGCAGGAAATCATCACCTATTGCCCGGCATAAGGATGCACATAAGCATCAAAGATGTCATCTCTATAGGCCTGAACATTCATGGTTCCACACGGAAAGACATTGAAGTCTGTGCGTCCACCCAAAGAGATATCACCCCAAACACAGACTCTGCCTCCTCCGAATGCATATCTTTTCACATATCTTTGATGCATAATAACCGGTTCCATGTTCTCTCTAAATCTAATAACCCCTACTATCGCTTTGTAGGTTAAACCTGGACTCATACGTAAAGAGAACAGCCCTCCATTGATCAGCTGTCCATTGAACATGTTGGCGTGCCCACCTCAAACATGCCTTTCTATGATGCGACGTGAGATGCAAGCAAATGGCTGGTCGCCTCCCGTACAGACATCCTTTGTGAAGCCTTCTACACCCGGTTGACGTTGACACCAACCTTCTAGTGGCTGCAGGAAGGAAGGATCTAGATGTTGGCCTTCCTTGGCTGAACTTTCTGGATGCTAAATCTGTGGTTAGAATGTTATGCCAAAATTTATGAATCACAGAAGGACTCACATTGAACCATCTTGCCACTACTGTCTAACTTTGTTCTGCTTCTAGTCATCCAACAGCTTTCCACCGCAGTTTTTCAAGCAAATGATGCCTGGAGGTCATTGTTACAAACTAGTTATCCCAAATTTCTTATCTTAGTACCACAGCCAAATTTGCAGGCTTCCTCTGAAATAGTACAGTTTTATGCTCCTCGCAGATGAAGTATTTCGATTGCAGCGTCACTAATTTGCATACTGCAATTTCACTCAGCAATTCTTATTTGAAAGCATATTCAAATTTTATACGGAGTGGCTTAATTTGAATGAGTTGTCGCTATTTTTGTGATTTTTTCTTAATTTTTGAAAACTAGTGTATTTTATTCACATGATAATAACAATTGTGAAATACTTTAATGTTATCTGCTTATAAAACTTTTATTCAAAAACGAAAAGCAAAACCAAACGCTTGAGTTCTTAAAATTGAACTTCATCTGTCTTGTGGGGTTCTACTAATTTAATTCCAAAGTTCTGTCTGAGAACCCCACGAACATTAGCAAGCGAATAATCGCTTAATTGGGTGAAAAAAAACATGTAAGTCTTAAGAAGAGTTACTTAACCTTTATTTTTCAGAATATTTATAATCAGTTCCTACTTGGAACTTAACACAAAGCCTCCACTTGGGCTTGAACTTAAATAACTATAAAATTAAACTAAACTAGCTTAACTAAACTATCTGAAAGGTCTAGCCGAAGCTATCAGAAATCTAAGTAGTTGGCCTCTAAATATTAATTAAATCGGCGAAGCCAAGCAAGGGCCTAAAGTATGGCCGAGCGTCGTAGCTAAGAGAGAATGTAGCCAAATGGCAAAGGCGCTCTAGTCAGGAAAATCAGACTCTCTCTGTAGAAGTCGGGGAAGCATCGACTTAAATAGTACTCTTACTCATTTGCACTTGTGAAATTACATTCTGGCAGGAAATTGTAAGCTGAAATTAGAATAAGATAGGAAGGAATCCTAATTTAAAATAACTGTTAATAAACTTAGGATAAACCTTACAGTCTAATTTTAATAATTTAAGCAGCGTTTAATCTTTATTTAATGTTATTTATTTATTGTTTATTTTCATTTAATCTTCGTTCAATCTTATCGATAAGTCTCAAAATACACTCCTGTTCATAAATTAAGGATAATGCAAAATCAGACAAAGGAAGAGTTAGAAGGAAAACAAATTTGACTTATTTGTATTTATTAAATAAAAGGTAAACAGCAAGAAACGATGTTATATGTTTGATATTATTAAAAAAATTAGCGATTTTTTCTCCCTGGAGCAAATTACAAAAAAAACCTATTTGCAAAAAACCAATATTACATGGTCGGTATGAAAATGGTTAAAGCATCATTTTATTTATGGACAATGAATTTCATAGCAAATATCTTCTTGTTAATACATTATATGTCTTCCAGACGATGCAATACAGTCTGTACAACGCCTAAGCATGCTGAGTATCAAATTATCGATCTGATCTTGGGGGATATTACACCACTCAAAAAGCAATGCTCTCCGAAGTTCCGGTAGACATGTAGGAGGAAGTTGATGGGCTGCAACTCGTCGGCTAGGCATGTCCCACATGTGCTCTACTGTGCTAGGCATGTGCTCTACTGGATTCAAGTCAGGTGAGAATGCTGGCCAGTCCATACGGGTGATGTCCTCCGATTGAAGGCATTCGCTTACGATGCTTGCAGGGTGAGGACGGGCGTTGTCATCCATAAACACAAAGTGTGCGCCCATGGCGCCCCGAGACAAACGCACATGTTGTTCCAGAATGACGTCCTGATAGATTTGGCTTGTCATGGTTCCAATTTGAACATGCAGGTCAGTTCTGGAACACAGAATAATTCCACCTCAAACGAGCACTCCTGCACCACCGTAACGGTGTCGTTCAATGATGTTTTTTTGGTGGTAACGGGTACCTGGAGCTCTCCATATGAAGGCGGGAATCAGACTGCAAGCTAAACCCAGACTCGTCGTAAAACATTACACAAGCCCACTGTTGCAGTGTCCACAATGCATGCTCTCTACTGCAGGCTAACCGCAGGCGACAGTGAGTTGCAGCAAGTGGAACGCATCTGACAGGTCTACGAGCATATAGACCAATCTGCCCTAAGCGTCTGCACAGGGTCTGCCTTGAAATTGTCGTACCAGTGGCTGAAGAGAGCTGACGAGACAGGTCTGAGGCTGTGCTCCGCCTGTTTCTTTTGGCAGTAACTGGCAAATACCGGTCCTCATTCGGCGTTGTAACTCTGGGGCGACCAGTGCTGTAACGTCTACTCACATTACCATCATCTTGGAATCGTTGCCAACTCCTGGAGATGACACTCTGGGCAGTTCCAAGTTCGTCTGATACTTCCAGTTGGGTACGCTCACATTCCAGACGGCCGATAATTCTACCATGTAAAAAATCATCCAAATGCGTCCTTTGTGTCATAACTATTCGGTTATTGCACTGAAATGCTTATAAAGCGCCTGCGAACAATTTTACTTCTTTGCCTGTATTCCTTATATATCACTCTCTTACACTCTCGTCATTGTGACGTACCATCGGTGTCATCTGGTTACTTCCTGAAATTTGCATATGATTCTTGAAGATGTGTGTAGTGATTTTACAGGTGATATATTTATTTTAGAGTTCGATTTCCGCGTGACTCCGAATTATCCTTAATTTATGGACATGAGTGTATATATACAACTTAAAAGTTGGATTTATTCTCTACTTTTCAATTTTCCCATTTTCATTTTCATGCAAGTCATACTGTTCATACATTCATGTTTTTCTGGGACTCTGCCTAGACTTCTGATATGTCGCGGTATTAACCACTCGGTCATCGATGGAGCCACTTATTACGATTTGCATTAGATATATTGAGACTATTCTTTCGCTTCTAAACTATACATGGGTGCCCTGATGATGAATCCTCGAATATCACTCGGATAACGGAGTGACCATCTCAGTGGAAATAAGGTCATTGAATATACATATCATAATTCAGTTTGGAACTGAAAATCCTATTACGGAATAACGAACGAATGGAAAGGAAATGAGGTCGTTCTTCTACTTGAACAATTTGAGAGAATTCAGGGCACAACGAATTGAAAACCTAGAATTTAAACGTCATTAATTAAACTAGCCACATTCCGAGAACATACGAAAATAAATTAAATTAAAATATATATAATTCAAATATGAAATAAGATGAATAGAAAAATTAAAATGACGGTACATGTGAAAATCACCACTTCTATACATGTGTTTGGTAAGCGCTCTATTTCTTTTAATTGCAAAAGACAGCATGAGTGAAGCGATTTGATTTGATTTGATTATGGCCAGCGAGCGAAGGCTATTTGCGTAAGAGGAAGGATGTGTTCGTGGATGATATTCTAAGAGAAATTCGCTCCTGTTCATGTTACAGGCGGTATAAAAGCGCAAAGCGCCCTCTAGCACCTAATCACTGAACGTGCGATCGCGTAATCTATGCTGAAAAAAAATGTTTGTCGGGGTGTGTTCTACCAGTTCTTAAAGTTTAATCCATTAATTTTGAGACGGCCTATATAGAGGTATAATACTATCTTAAATGTAACGCATAACGGCCTATATGTAATAATTTGGTTCTACGCGGAGAATGCTGACTATATGTTACTAGCAGTTGAGTGAGATGAGAATACTGAGTAGATGTTACTGCCAATTACTTAGTAGTCATGATTGGGGTGATGATAAAAAGATGTAGCTCACACTCGAGTAGGATCGAACAGTACTAAGCCGTCAAGCAGAGTCTAAAATGCTGAATCATAAGATAATACAAGAGGGATGTATGAATATTTCTAGAGAATAATAATGCAGAAAAGAGTACATACAGAATGAAATATTAAGCTATAACAATAAGTCACAATATATATATAAAACTAACAGCACAAATTAGTCACCTTGATTATCATTAAAATATATATTCGAAAATTTCGAAAATCACGAATAGTTTTTCATTTAAATTATTTATGTTTCCAAGATGCATCCGACTACTTTACGAATTACATCTGAATAAGATAAATCTTTAATGCATTGTTATTTTTCATGATTATTTTAAAGAAAATCGCAAAATGTCACGGGAATATTTTCAGATTCCCTTTGAGTTTTGTTATTAATCTTGCTTGCATTTGGAAAATTTATGGGAACAAGCGGTCTTTTTATTCGTATCTTTTTCTCCGAGATAGTTTTACTGCTGTAAAAATTATTGTTTGTAGAAGTACGATCTGCGTGCTTAGATGTTATAGCTTGTGGAACAGGATCTTCGTTTCTCTGAGCAATTGCCTAGAAAGAATTATTATAAAAGCTCATTTAACTTGAAATCTTTCGCTAAAAACATGAAACTTTTACAAGACCTTTATTCTTTAATTTGTTTCGTCATTCTTGCTTAATATATATATTCAAAATGCACAACTGCTTGTTCCTGAAAAAGAAAAATTTAAATACGAACATAAGAAACGCGACATAAAGTGGATTAGACAGAAGTTGGTGTTACAACTTTTCAGAAATGCATAGAAAAACTTAATAAGTTTTATCATCCCCTCTGACCAAAATGCAAGCTTTGCAACAAATTTTGGTGCTGCATATTAGAGTGATATGATAAATGATCACATTAATCTAATATGCAACATGATAAATAGCGCCTTGAAGCTCTTGGAGAGTGCTAGAAGGGAACTCCAGTAATGCAAGTCGGCATGCTGATACGCCTCTTGTATGTTCTATCGGATTAAAATTCGGAAAATATGCTGGCCATTCCATCCTGCGAATTCCCTCGCCCCCAAGATAATCGGCACTAGTGCAGAGCGATTGGACAAATATAATCGTCCATTCGAAGGAAGTTATTAACTATTTGTATCCCTAAACATTTTGCATGACGGTCAAGAACATTATCTCAGTATATTTCAGCATTCATAATTTCGCTGGTGAAATGTGTGAGTCAGTGCGGCAATTCAAAATGGCCACTCTCATACCATGATTCCACCATCTTTGTACCGATGTTTTTCACGGATATTTTCAGAGCTTGCGGTTCGCTCCTTCCAAAGTGTAACACGTCTTGAATTACTCTCGAAACAAAAACGAGCTTGATCACTTAACAGAGCTCGGTTCCATTCCATGGCACTCACTCTATTCACGATGATTTCTGCATTACTGTAAGCGCATTTCTCAGCATTTCTAATCGGGCGCATTTCTCAGCCCGAGTTAGTGGGACACAAATAATTCATTCCTTTGTGTACAACCCTCTTTTAGGCAGCCGATCTCTTCCTGCATATTTGGATAATCGAGTTTCTGAATATGTGACAAACTCCCTTGACATTCAACCTGACGTAAGTTATCTTATTTCAGCAGTCTTTGGTAAATAAAGTTTTAAGAGTCTGTTGCGGAACATTTTCAGCTGTCACCTGCAGATCTGTATATATCACCAATGTCGTGAAAGGGTTTCGAATTTCTTGGCATAACGTTTTTTGGCTCCATGAGTATCTATCCAACTTCCATTTCCCGAATCTCTCGCTATTTCTCACAATCCATCAGTTTTCTTCTCATTGCCATGTTCCACCTTCCATCAGTGACGTAGATAGAGAGAAGCAAGGGAGAGACATCTGTCCCCGGGGAGCCGAACTGATGTTACGAAATTTTAGGCGGAAACGTTTTCGATTCTTAGCAAACAGGAGAGGAACAAAATCGTTATTTGTCCCTAGGCTCTAAAAGCCCTAGCTACAGCTCTGTCTTTCATGCATTTCATTCGGATACTTGAAAGATCCTTGGAAACAGAACCTAAAGCCCCCTTCCATTCCTTTACACATATGTCGAATGAACGGACGCGAAAATTCGCATTTTTCTGCGTAGTGAAGGTGAATCTAATTGGACTACAGGACGTCGTCGACCTTGAGCTATATTAACTCCTTTTATAGGACTTCACGTTTTAGAACCAATACAAAGCCCCTTTTTGTAGTTTGTTTCCTTAAATTTTCCGGCCAATAGCTACTCCCTTATTAATATTTACTGGTTTATCAGTTTTAGTATTAATAATGCGCCCTATCAGGACCAGAGCCAGAACTTGAGCGACTGGGACCACTGCATCGAGTGGCAGATTTTTAAGGGAGCCAAATTTTTTAGAATTTAGGAAGGAACCGGGCGGTAAAACTTTGGGGCCGATTTTATCATCTTCTTTTATACCTAATCACATCGACGCTTACTTAAATACTTTTTATTAATACTTTACTTCAATACTTAAGCAAATTGTAGTGCTTCTTATATGACTTCACCATAATAAGTCTAATACGTGTGGCAGCAGGCTTAATGGACTAAATGTGGGAAACATAGTACAACCAACAACCATATGAAACAGGGTTAGTACATTCAGGGCCCATATACAGCGGACTTCTGAACCCAGGAAACGCAAGGGAGCTTGATGGCTCTGCTAAGCACCTTTTTAAAGTAATTAATTTTACTCACTGAGAAAATATCTATTTCACTCGACAATTTGCATGACATTAGCTTTTAAACTGTTTATTTGTTTTATGCGAAAAACGCGTAGATACACAATTTTATCACAAAAAGAAGAGCCGTTAAGTTTGTGGGCGTTCATTGGGCTTCAGCTAATGTAAACTGGTCATCAGACTACACTTATCCGCCAGTGTAAACGAGCCATTACTCATCTACCCATCATGAGGATAATACTTTACTAAATGGAAACTTTTAACACTAAGAATGCAAAAAGCTGCCTTTGACACTATGTTGCCTGTAGATTAACAAAGCAGAAGGCAACTTCTGCGTCAGAAGGATTATTAAGCCTAGATTCGTTAACATTCTTGGGTGGTGTTAATTGTGATAATTCTGTTGTTGTTAGTTCTAAGAAAAAAAGTCTGATGCTATTAATAGTGTTGAATTTCAATGCTGCATGCCTGTTGTAAAACTTCTGATGTTGTTAATTGGAGTAAAATTCAAAATGTTGCTAATGCTAGTAAAAATTTTGATATAGCTGTAAGGCTAACGATGTAACAACATTATTAGCAAGAATCTAATGGTTGGTGACTTTTAGAAAATGTATGCAAATGATATGAAAAAAGCGTTTACCTAAAAATTAGAATAATACTAAGAGCAATCAGCGCTCTAGAAAAAAACCGTGACTCGGATAAGACACTGACTGGTGATGGCTTTGTCTTTCCAAAGGAAAACTGCACGCCCTGAAAAAAATCTTAAAAACAACATTGATATTCATAGTGGAAATAAATAGTCCCTTTTGGATGGCGATACTGTAAAATATCTTGAAAATATTACTGACGAGAATTTTGAAAATAAGGATAAATAAATTGGTCCTATAGATATTCCAAATTCAACCAGAATTACACCAATTACGGTGACACCAGTGCTAAAATTTTAGACAGTTTGCTAAGAAATTCTACACCCAAAATCAAGGGTGAATTTCTTAAAACTTTCTCATTTGACGCTGATGCTTATAGAGAAATTACACGGTACTTGTAAGTCAATGGGTTTAACATTCTGTCGTGCATTCCAAAAAATCTAAACCAGTTAAGGTAGTTTTGATGGAATCACCCTTTGACACTGCTGCTGATGGTTCAAAACCGATTTAATTCAGGAAAGCTTAACGTAATCAAAATTCCTAATATGATTAAATTCAGAACTCGAGTTCTTATGCCACTGTTCCAGGTTCAGTTGGTTAACGAGCAAGGAACAGGAAGAATCTATGATGTTAAAAATATGTTGTGTTTTTATGTCTCTGTAAAAAAATTATGAATTTATAGGTGGTGTCTCACAATATCATAACTACCAGCATTTCTTCCACTCCTCGGTAGAGTATAAACTCTTGCCGAGGTACGGGAATTGCGGCCATAAATCTTCACAATGTCAGAGTAGGCGTATAAAAACCTTTTTAAATTAGGTCACTCAGACAATTTGAAGCAATGCCCAAAAATCCTCTGAATCTGAAAAATAGAGTTTGGAATCTAGATTGCACCATGTAGTACGGCTGAATAAGAAAATTTATCTCATACCGATCATTTTTATATGCTATAAGGGAAAGACTGTACAAAATTCTGAAAAGCCAGTTAACTAGCAGCCAAATTACTGATACAAATACTGAGAAGCCTAAAACAAATTTTACAAAATCCACAGTGACCGTGAACAAACCTGAAAAACGAGTTCATGGACAACAAAAAAATTCGGAAAATAACTCAGGAATTAATTGATTTCTTGAAAGTAATCAATGAGGTAAACAACATGTTTGTTGATTTTCCAATTCTAGCTATCGTTTCCACAATAGCTCGTAGAATGTCAGAGGTCAAGGGCGTTCCGACGCCCATTGATAAGATGTTGGTATTGTTTACTATCTTCGAGGAAAGTTTTAGTACAAATGCATTCGTACACATAAAATAATTCTAGTTTTTCCATTTGTATCTTATTGCGAATAGTATTTATTTTGGTTTTTTAATAGAATTTTTGATTTAGCATTTTTGAGTATTTTAGTGCACTTTCCTGAATTTGGTATCTTTTGCTCTTCAGTTGTACTTTTTTTAAATGCAAATTATTAATTAAATTTCCTGTAATTTTGTGTATTGTATACCAGCTCGATAGTCTACCTTTTTGTATTACGGAGCATTTAAAATGCGTTGCTATGTGATTTGTAACATTTTTGTAAATTTATGCAGCTTAAACTGTTTTAGCATAACTTACTGCTGCTACCCTCGGAATGGCACTTTTCGATGAAGATTGGATCTCCCAGTCCGAGTGCCCCAGTGATGCGCAACTATTATCCTACAAGTACGATTCTTGGAAACAAGATTTCTAGAAATACTCATTTTGGCAAGGTGGCGCAGGAAAATTGTTTCCAGCATAATAGTTTCATAATCCGTATCAAATAAAATACATAGTACTAATAAAAATTAAATACTCAGCAGATATTAGCAAGTTTCGATCATTCAGGTCCATTCAGCTATCGGATATTTACATTCAATGATTTACTAAATGCTGCATGCAGATGCAGCCGCCATCCACTAGTTGTCCATGGGACATCATACTCATGACGGCTCGAGCATCAAAGTGGACATTTGATGGACGTCTATTAGTTAACACGTGATTACCAAAATTTATTTTAAAATGAATTCTCTGCATCCTACAAAGAAGACAAGACTCATGAACCCATATATAAATTTATTTAATTTCATAGGATACTAATATATTTTAGTAGGTTATTGTATTTTCACCTGAAAGAAAGTTAAAGAATATGCTCAAGTAATCGTATTTCGTGCAAAAACGTGCCGGAAGAGCCTGGCCGGATAATACTAGTTTAATTAATAAAGTAATATTTTCAGATAAAAAATTACTGAATTTTATATTGAATTTTTTATTGCAGAAATAGTGAAGAAATATGGAACTTTTAAAGTAGGCTGTTTATGCTCAAACTTTGTATTTAACGTCATATAAAGTAGTATCTTTTCAAATTAATTTTATTCCTTAGTAATTTGTAATCAAATTCTAAATTATGCGATGAGGAAAGTTGCATGTTTTCCCAAATATTTTTTAGTAGCAAGAAATAAGCTCATTCTTAACGAAACAGTGGGCTCCGAGTTAGAAGCGCTAAAAAACGTGTAAACGAAACCAAGCAACAGACACGAACACTCAAGAAGATGATCGCGTTTGTTTCGTTGATGATGTTTTGAATAACTGTTTTCACGTGAGGAAAATTGTAAACTTCAAAAATGTAATTCGTGCTTTATTTTGTAAGTAAATAATTGATTTTTATCTGATACCGTTCTCAATAGTTTATTTTAAATTAATATGTTTGATCTTGTCAAAAGACGCCATGCATGAGGGTGGGGTTTGTAATATAAGTAGAGTTAATCATGATGAGCAGACTACTGTCCGTAGTAGTATTGTATATTTTTGGCTAGTATTAATTGTGGTGCTATGCTAATGAAAGAAGCGTTATTTTATATTAGTACTCAGAGGCAATCAAGTCTTTATTTTTCAATCTTTTTAGAATTAAGGAATTAAAAAATATGTTTTGGTATTAGTATTTACTTCATCTATCTGTCTGCTGTTTACGGATCTGTCTTCAAACTATTGAAAGATTAAGAAAAAAAAAAAAAAATTAATTTCTGCTGATTGTATTATGTTTATTTTTTTATTTAAATGACATGTATGTTTTGTCACGGTTTTATTATAAATGGATTTGAAAGTGAAACCAGTTCATGACAGTTTATTGCTGTCAGTCATGTTTATTTACTGTAACGGGAAGCATGCTTATGTGTCCGAAAGTTTCCTTTAAATTTTCCGTTAATATCTCTATTTCTTCTTTATCCCCTGTTAATTCTAATTTCATAAAATTTCGCGTGTATTCAAACTTGAACATCATGCGTCGTAAATACATGTTTCTGGTTTGTGGGGGAGGAAAAAAAATAGTAGTTATATAAATTAGTTAGTAAGTTTTATTCTTGTTTTAATTCTTTAGGTTATTACTACTTGAAATGTCAGGTAATGTTACGTGTGTGAAATACTGAAGCTTTTTTTTTTTTAAATTTACCTTACAGTTTTCATAAGACCAGGTTAAAAATACACGTAATGTATCTGGTTCACTCAGCTTAATTTTTACTTGATTAAAAGTTTGAGTGTGCTATACATTTACTAGGAACTAGAAATAACAGTAGCCATCTTAATCCCTTAGCTAAATTTGTTTTTTTACAAATGTTCTAATTATTTTAAGATATGTTGTGTATATATTTGTGTCATAATACTTTAAGTATGTAGGACAGTTTCATATTTATATACTATTAAAGATACATAATAGCTAAAAGTATATTTTGTGTTTGGATTTATTTTTTAATATGCTGTGCTTTGTGCATGTTATACAGATGTAAGGATTCAATTACTATAGTCTTGTTAATAATTAATTTATCACATTGCCTGGTCAATTAGGTAATATTTTTTAATTAAGGTGTTTGTATGCTTAGCATACGTTTTAAAATCTATGGATCCCTATATACATAAAATCTGTGCATACATTTCTTATGTAATGATAAATTATTTATATTTGAACTTAAATTCAAATATAAGCTTAGTTATGAACTTAATTTTGATTGATCTACCCTAGTTCAGTTTATCTTCATTTTATTAAACTGTAATTTATTTTTTATTAGTTACAGATTAAACTTAATTTTGATTGATCTAACCTAGTTCAGTTTGTCTTTGTTTTATGAAACTGTAATTTAATTTTTATTAGTTACAGATTAAGATAATAACATCGAGCATGGAAATTTTAGTACTCTTCTGTTATTGGGACCGGATTCAGAAATGCATGCATGTGTTCATGTTATGTGCATATATACACTGGTGTCCAAAAGTTAGGCATAAATTGTAAAATGCGAAAAACATTGAGTAAATATTCGTAAAATTATTCCAAATTTCTTGCGGATATTAATTAGGTGAAGAAGAAACATTGGGTTTATGCAAAACTTTTCAGTCAACTACATCTATCAAAACACCTGCGCATGTCGGAAAGCAGAGAAACCGATTCACGCAGCATAGGCAGTTCAGACAAGTTTCGGGCAACTGCTGTGCGAAAGAACGTTTTTAACCATCAAACAAGGTGAATGATGGCACAAAGACGCCAATTGGAGATGTTTGCAAAAGTAAGAATTGTTGGAATGCTGGAATCCGGACGATCACAAACCGAAGTGTCTCGAATTCTGAATGTGAACCAGTTTGTGATCTCAAGACTGTGGCAGAGGTTTTAAAGAATGGGAGATATTACCCGACAATCAATATCAGGTCGACCAAGAGTCACAACCCCTCGCCAAGACTTATATCTGGTAATAAGTGCGCGACGTCAGAGGGGCAGTACTACCAGAGCACTGTGTTCGGCGCTCGCAGTCACCAAAGGAATATGAATTTCGAGACAAACTGTTTACAGGAGACTCAGTCATGCTGGCCTGTATGCCAGAAGACCAGCAGTTTGCATTCCCCTCACGTCTGCGCAGAAACGCACTCGTTTGAACTGGCATTTGAAGTATCAAAATTGGAGTGTGGGCCAATGTGATGTTCAGCGACGAGTCCCGGTTTAGTCCGAGTACTGATTCTCGTCAGGATATGGAGAGAACATGGAACACGTTTTGAACCAAGAAACATATCGGAAAGACATCATTTTCCATCAAGGGGAGTAATGGTATGGGCAGGCATCATGGTGGACGGCTGCACAGACCTCCATTTCTTTGACACGGAGTCTGTGACTGGTCAAAGATACAGAGACAAAGTTCTTGAGCCTTATGTTGGCTTGTTTCGAGGTGCTGTTGGTCCTGACTTCATATTCATGGATGTTAATGCACCATGTCACCGAGCGGTACTGGTTGATGACTTCCTTGAAACGGAAAACATCCAGCGCATGTCGTGGCCTGCGAACTCCCCTGATTTAAATCCTATCGAGCATGTATGGGATATGCTCAGGAGACAAATTGCAGCCTTTCATACCCACCAAGCTCCGCTACAGAACTGAAGAGAACTCTTCAAGAAGCTTGGAACCGTTTGAGCCCACAACTCATTCATCATCTCATAGCAAGTATGGTAAATCACTGTGCAGTGTGCCTGGCTGTCAGAAGTGACCACACGCCTTATTAAACTGCAGCATCAGTAGTTTATTTAATGTTTTCTTTCGTTTTTTCTTTAAAGTGTGAACCCTTGCTATTCTCAGTTTTCTTTCAAACTGCTACTTTGGATAATAAAATTAATTATTATCGTTCTTTTGATTTGCTTCCTTATTTTATAACCGTTTTACAATCGCATATCACGTTTCCTGCTATTCTGATTTACAGTTCCTTCTTTATTCACATAATTATCAATTATGCTTAACTTTTGGACACCAGTGTGAGCATGTACATGTGTATATATGTGCATATATTTGAGTGTACATATATATATACACATGTGCATACATACATACATACATTTCTGAATCCAGTCCCAATAACAGAAGAGTACCAAAATTTTCAATTTTTCTAAACTTTAGTGCAAATATTTGTTATTCTTTAGAATACTATGCATTGATAACTTCTTGTGAAGCATCTAGTGATATTACCTCAAAGCTTGTCTGTTAGAAATACATTATCTTTTACAGTAACTGTCAGCAGAATTTATAACTACAGCAAAATTCTATGAATATTTCAAGAATGGAAATTTAACAAAAAAAATCTCAGAATTTCATCATTGTCTAAACTATTCTCCATATACAACAGGTGTTTTTGAAGCTTTGTAATTGGATAACCAAATGGTTTCTTTTTGACTGACTATATTTAGTAGCAGCTAATGAATAAAGGTTTTTGAAAGAAAACAGGATTATTTATGTTAAGGAAATTGTACTTTGTTCATGCTTGAATTTTACTTTGTTCTCATTATTTCTTTTCCTTGCTGAAATATACACGAATTAAAAATTCTTTCCAGTTCAGTTTCAAGAGAATTTAGTTCCAAAATCAATTTTAATGCTATTTAAAATTGGGTCTACTTCTACCAGTGCATCATAAATGCAGTGAGTTTTCTGCTTCTTAATGCTGTGGGAAATAAATAATAGCTAAACATTCTAATTACTGGGATTTTAAACCTTACCCTTCCTGCATATGTCCAAACTCTAAAATTCTTTGATCTCATGTAATGCGAGCTCATAATTTTATACATCACTTTTAATCCTGAAAGTAAGAAAATTTAAGAAATGAAAACTTAAACTAACAATCCTGTGTTAGATGTGATCGTGCAGTATCCAAGAATATTCAATTTTTGTAGATAATATTAAAAGTTTCTTTAATTATGGTAAGAGAAGAGATATAGCTACATATTAAATATCATGTTCTTTGCACTAAAACAATAAAATTCAGTTAAAGGACAATATCGCAAAATAATTTGAAACTGAGCATATCATTAGAATTTCCTATACACAGTCTCACGTGCTGGAGATAAAAATGTTTTTTTGTGTACAACGTTCCCATTGCTTGCTTTGAAATCCTTGAGTTTGGTAATTAAAAATTCATTAAAATTTTACAAAATATGAAATTGATAATAAAACAAATTCCGAATTTCAAATTTTGGCTTCTAGATGCCCATATTCACAGCAGGATTACGTCATTCAAAATTCGATGGCTCTAGGTACCGTCGTTTTATCACAATGCAAGAAGCATAGATACATTTATGCACATTCTTCATTATTTAAATTCTTTAAATATAATAAAGAGCTGCAATATTTGATGGCAACAGTTTGAAAAGTGAACTGACATTTAATATTTCCAAAGCAGAATCGCAAAAGGAAAACAATAGTCCTTCAGGGACAAAGCCCCTTTTGACTAAAAAAAAAGAAAGTGAGACAGTTCTATATCTCCCATTCTACTGGGCCAATTGACGAAATTCAAGTTGCGTTTTTTCATGTCTCGAAAGTGCGACATAGGATATGTGTTAGATTTATATATAGCGGTGCTCTACAGGTATTTTGACACAAAATAGGACCTTTTACTGAAATGGTATGCCAATTTTTTTCCAAATTTCAATTCTACGATTCAAATTATGCCAAACTGTCAAGTTTTGTAAAAATCGCATGAGTAGTTTTTAAAAATTAGTTCTCAAAATTTTAGCTCTTCAGTGTTAATTGAATTTGATATGTATTTATTAATCTCTCTTTTTTTTATTAAACTTACTTAATTCTTTCTTTAAGAATTTGAAATTTGGACTTAATCCAAATATAATTCATACATTTTCTATCACTTATTTTTAAAATTTTGTATTTTAAAATGATTTTTATAAATTTTTCAAGAAAGTAGTAGATATATTTTTAACCACACTTGCAAACAATTAGAGTTTTTATTCAAAATTTCCTAAAATATATGTTAATTTACACATTGGCGTGTTTTGAAATTTGGCATATTTGTTACAAGCAATAATCACACCAAATGTGGTTTTCGCACTTTGTTAAAATTATTTGAAAATAATGAACATGACCTTTTTTCTACTCGTATACAATAAGAAAAAAGGGAATGAAGTTAGGTTGCTATAAATTAAGAAGTTTGTTAAGTGAATTATTCTTGGCACAAACTGAAAAAAATGCACCAATGCAAATTTTTTAATTTCTCCATAAATTTCACACGAAATATTACAAAAATTTAATATTTAGGCATATTTGGAGTCGTAGAATTGAAATATGGGAAAAAATTGGCATGTCATTTCAGAAATAGTCCGATTTTGTGTCAAAATACCTATAACAGATTAATGCTGTATATGAATCTAATATATATCATAAGTCGTGCTTTTGAAACGCAATTTGAATTTCGTCAACAGGCCAAGTAAAATGGGAGATATAGGACTGTGTGTCCCCCCCCCTGCAGTGTACATATAAAAACCAAAACAAGCATAAAGAATTTATCGTGGATCTTACAATGAGATGTTCAAATATTGACTGTTAAAGTTATGAGTAAAAGTAAAATTTTAGTTAATTATTTATTTGCTTCCTGGATATCCTATATATTTTATATATTCAGAGTTTTAAATGTTTATATTTTAATTAAAAGTTTTATTTGTTACATTTCTAATTAATACTTACTGGCCTATTTTTCCTAAGCTTAATTTACAGCTAAGAATCTAAGATTCTTAGTTGTAAATTTAGTAGGTGTTCCCAATTTTATATTGACTGTCAGTATCAGTTATATTAGATATCTCATACTTGATTTAAATGAATTTTATTAGCTTTTATTTTTAAAAATTTTCTAAAATTTCAAGTTAAAATATGTCACAATTAAATGAAAGTGGAAATGCATCAGAAGATCTTAATATTATATTGTTTTAATTTTGATATGCAGCTAGCTGACTTCAGCTAGAGCATGTATAAGAAAACATCTGTTGATTGATTCAAACTCCAGGTAAAATATCATTCGTGGGTTGAATATTAATTAAAAAAGATAAGTAGAAGAAATTATATGTCCATACATTTTTGTGTAAAGTTTGTTTCATAACATATACTTAAGTAGCATGACATTTTTCATTTAGTACCACATGTATTCTATGTAATATATTTTCTAAAATGTATTTTTTTAATAATTTATATCTTTGTGCTGTACTGTGGTGTAGTTTGAATCTAGCTATATTTAGCAAGCTTAATTATAAAAACTGTACTAGTATAGAGCTGATTTGCATTTTGCTGTATTGCTGTTGATTATTGGATGTTATAATAAAGGAAAAAAAATCTGATGTGTACACCACATGACTTCCTTGTACGGAATATTAAATTATACGCATTTTTTCTTGCATTTCATTTAAACTTATTGGATTGAATTAAATCTACTTCATCAACAGCGCATAAACCACAAAAGAATAAGTGCACTCTTCAAAATTCACTGTATTTGTTTACCATTGCGCTAGGTTGATTTAACAGTGTCATATCTCATTAATTTTATAACTCAGAATGCACAAAAATTATATCATCTGAAGAATTATCTAATTGTTGCCACATGTTCTATTCAAATACTATAATAAATCTAAAATGATGCATAAAAGAAATTAAACAAACAGACAAAAAAAGAAACAGTTTTTCACAGGCAATTCAGTATTTCTCATTTAATTAACTTAGTTCTCACTTCACGAGAAGTAATAAAAGTAATACGAAGTAAATCTTAAATACTTATTTCCTTGAATAACTTTCAGAATGGCTTAAACGTTATTTAATTGGCAATAATAAAAGAAGGCATTATCTTTGTTGTTGTAGAGCTTAATTTCTCTAGATTGGCAACAAATCCACTATTCTGCTAAGTTTCAAATGTAAACAAATATGGCTGCTATGGTAAAAATAATTAGATGTAGCAACATTTAAACAAGTATTAAATTGTTGAGAATTCTACAAATATTGCATGCATATTTACTCAAGACACCTTAACCAGAAGATAAGTACAACCTAATTCAATCATTTTGCAAAAATGTGCAATTTACCAATATAAAAAAAAAACCTGATCTTGCTGAGCCGAGTAACAGAGTGGGTCAGAGTGGGTATATATGTAATGTGCATGTCTACATGTTATAGCAGTCCTATGTACAAAATTTCAACATTTTGAGGCTAATCATTTTTTGAGTTATGCAAGATACATACATATGTACGTACATACAGACACTATGAAAAGATCTCTTCTTAATCCATTTTAAATCAGTTTTCTAATTCATTTGGGGAAATAGAGTCCTTTATTTTGTCGTTAAGTACAGATGTCATGCAAAAACATCGTTAAATTGCATTCAATAGCTGTCAAAATGGATATTTTTGTTGAAATATGATACCCAAAATTTTTCGCAATTACAGTACTTCCTTTTACTTCATACAAGGAAGTAAAAAGGTACTTATGTGTATCCTGTTTACTGTAAAAGTTGTTACTGTTGAACCATGCCAAAATTATGCTAGTTGTTCCTGCAGAACTCTGAATAAACTGGCACCTCTTTATTTAATAAACAACCGGTATTCCAGTTGCTTTATAAAAGGGCTTTTGCCAATTTCTACTATTATGTTTGGGATGCCAATTTTACTGGAAGCTCTGTTTATAATGTTGCGGGTACAAACTTGTCACAAATAATTTTTCCCGTCAATTACTTTTCTATTCACCATATTCAGCTGACCATACCATGTTCATTAATACGCATATTTTTTGTTGTTAGGATCTCATAACTAAAAATAATCCACTGTGTGCTGTTCTGTAGAAGGCAAGTGCCTAATTTTAATCTTTTTTTTTTTTTCAAAATGCACAATAAACTTAAAACAATATTAGTTAAATTATATCATTATTCATAAAATCTAAACTTGGTTGATTGAGAACAATCAGCAATAAATTATGGGAAAACACAGACATTATGAGTATCATTATCTATTACTGGTCTAAATCACATTACTTTGTAACAGTTTCACTGTTGATGGGATAATACATAAGCACAGAGAAAATTTTAAATATTTGTAAACTACTTTTAAGATATTTTTTTTACCAAGTGTTTCATACTGAATGGGACAAAAAGAAAACATACCTACGATCAATGTAATACTTTATTTTGATAAGTCAAATATACAGTGAAACTATGGTTATCCCTGTTTCTATAGAGGTTCTGTGTGTGCCCCTTCGGTGACACAGCAAATATATTTGCACTATTCTAGTTCCTGACACAGTCGTGATAGAAAATCCTTTGTGAATCATTTGAGCACTTCATTAAACTGCTGCTTCAGTTGCTGTAAGTCTTGGCAAAGAGAGGCACAAACACTTTGTCTTTAAACAAATCCCCATAGAAAAAAAAATCACAAGAGGTTAGACCAGGAATTCCCAACCCTATGCCCACGGGCACCATGGCACCTGCCGATCATTTAACGTGTGCCGTATGCTGTGTGACCACAATAAAAATGTTTTAATTTTCAATCAAATTCTGTGTGAAAGTTTTCTCATTTTTAATGAAATAGAAATTTTGTCCAAAACAGATACCAACACAAAGTGAAATTTGACCGATCTCTCTTTTTTATGTGCATGTATTATTAACTCTATAGAACTATAAATTCACCTTGAAAAAGTAAATGGTGCCCACCATCCAACAGGTATTCTAGAATGTGCACTTAGGAGAAAAAAATTAGAGATCTCTGAGTTGCACTATCATTCAGGTATTGGCGTATATTTTCTTGCCAATGTGGTGGTCTTGCTGCAGAATGAAACCAGAAACTGCTACCTCTGAATGAGGGAACAACCACTCTGATTGCGTATTTTGGCAAATGCAACCTGTTAATTGATTTTTCCATGGAAAAAAAAAAGACCCAAAATACAACTGTTGGAAATGGTGTAGAAAACTTCACCTTTGGAGAATCATGCTTATGTTCGAGTACAACATGTGGTTTTCCATGCTCCAGAATCGTAAATTATGGCCATTAAGTTTGACAAAAATGGAAAAAGCGGCTTCATTCATAAACACAAGTCAAGAGTTGCTAACACTCCTGATTTAGGCAAAAGACTTCTGATTTCCGACCGTACTCCCTCCAAACCAGTTTATAAAATATTTCTTCTGACTTTCTTTTATTCTTAAAATTTCTCACAATTTTTATGTGCATTGACTTAATACTTCATTACTTGCACCCCCCAAAAATTATTTTAGACATATGAAAACACTTGATTTTTCTCCACATTACATATAAAAGAAAACCAAAGTTGTTTCATCAGTGAGAAATTATGATGTACTTCTGCTCTGAGTGAGTGCACATGTCTGAAAACGTTGTGTTCCAGTTCTCCAGTAGCATTGAGTGCCACTGCATGCCATCTGGCATATATTAGCCAATGACCACAAAGTAAGATAAAGGCTGCTATTTCGTTCATCTCATCATTGAGAGGTGAGAGTGTCACAGACGTTTTTTTATAAAAAAACTCCTGATTTTTAAGTGTCATAGGTTGGCAATTATGCAAGTCTGTTCGTGCAACCATCTACCTCCAGGTTATCTTGCAAATTCTCACAGAAAGCTTTGCACAGCAGTTTTTCAGAAGGTTTAAACACCTGCACCATCTGAAAGGTGTATGGTTGGAATTATAGACATATACATAATACATGCCGTACCATTACATGAGGTACAATGAGTTCAGAACTCACACAAAGCATTGATTTTGTGGGACTTTGTAAAAACCTTTCACAAATGTTGTCAACCACTTTGTGTTTGATCGCTTTTTCATCGTGGGATCGTTCTAATATAAGAAATTCATGTCCTAAAACTGCTTCACCCACCATTTGATGAACTGATGATGCAGTGCTTCTTTACCAAATTTCATGTAAAAATGTCTTTTTGAATGATGATAAAAACTGATGTTTTTGCCGTGTTCCAAAACACAGAACACTTTCTCCTGCATGGATGGCATCTTGGCATTATAAATCAGTTACAGAATTTCTATTAAACTATTCTTTTTGTCCCATTCAATATGAAACACCCTGTCTTATAAAATGAATTAATATGAGTAAAAGGTTAAGTAGTCTTTTATGCTAATTCTTAACTCTAATTCCTTGAAATATTAAATGATGTCTTTGTTTTGAGCATTTGTGTTTCCCAGGAACTGGGCTTAATATAACTTATTTTTTATTGCAGGGAAAGGATGTTTTACCAGCTGTGTTTCTTTATTGTCATAGTGTAATTGCATATGAAAGGAAATTACCAAACTCTTATAATTTCTTGAATCCTACTAACTATTCTAGTAAGTATTATTATGAATTGTTAAATGTTATATCTGCTGCTAAAAATATATCCATTTCAAAATAACTCATTTTAGTTATAAGACCGTTTTTATATTTGAATGCGTGAACATTTAAAATGTGATCAGATCTTTTCATATGCTATCTAAAACCGTATATATGTAAGCACGAATGTATGTGTGTGTATACATATACACATATATGCACATACATATCACATGCATGCATTTATACATTTCTGAATCCGGTCCCAATAACAGAACAGTACCAATTTTTTTTTTAGAAAAATGCTTTTATATTAACATTTTTGATGAAATTTTATCTCTTACAAACATCTGTGTTTGTTTCATGTTGTTCAACTGTAGTTTTTCACTTCTTTTCTCAGTTTTATAAAACTGCTGGTAGCTTTTTTAATCTTTCAAGAAATTTTAATAGAATTTTCAGTGCTTTTTTTAGATTTGTTTGATGTAACATATCACCACTTCTTTCTGTATTACTTGTATATCTGTCAGTTGATACAAAATTTTCTCTGAGCATTTAATGAATTACGTTTAAAATGCTCTAGAACTAGAAACACATTTTAGTTTTATAATTTGAAACCATTCTAGAAAAACAGTTTCAGTGTCTCTTGATTTTTGTTTTTGCACTTCCATGAGACATTTGCATTCCTTTATTAGTTCATTAATTATAATTCCTTGTTTACTTAAAGTGCATAATGCTGTTTGGGAAATTCGTTAAAATGTAGTTTTTCTTTGCTGCAATTACCAGGAACCACAAAATCTTTTAACAATTAATCCTTTCTTTCAGGCTTAAGTCTATGCTTGGGAATCTCATCATGTTTCCTGTTAAGCACATAGGAAATTAAGAAAGTGCTTCTTCCAGTGATTTATTCAAATTTAAAAAATTAATGTTTCTAGTCAGGAGAAAGATTGCCTTTTATATATTCAATCAGTCTGCCACTTCATGACTACAAGTATGACTAATGCTTTCTTTACTTCTTCAGCCTACAGTTGTCACTCCCTCTCCATTCAAAAACTGTTAATGTACAGTAATAGTGAGAAACATTTTATGAACTTTTTTTTATAACTCTGGGCATAATATTTTGGGATACAGAAGGTGCACTTCTATTTCCTATCAGCTGGTATTTGAGAAGGAATTCTCACTTGCTTATAACGCCTCTGGGGAATTGCTTTAATTAACATTAAGATAAGGAAATTCTGTCTTTTTGAAGTCTAATGCAGACAAAAAAACTCTCTCTCACATGTACAGAGACGGGGGGGGGGTTAGTAAAATTCTAATCAAATCTCTTTTTATTGAAGTAATACCTATCTGAATGACAAAGCCACGGTACATTAAATGGGTGAACCATAAAAAACTATATTCTGCCGTTAAAGAATCAGTCTTTTGCTAATCTGTTTTCTAAGCAGCAGAGATGAGTTTAAATAAATGGTGTTATTTGTATCGATCAGTATGTATCTGTTTTGGTTCCTGGAAATTTGAATGTTATATGGGAGGCACTGTATTTCTGAATCTACAGATTTCGATCTACCGGCCTTGTATGTTGAAACAGGGTTGCTACAATACCTGGAAAACAGGGAAAGTCAGAGAATTTGAAAATAGGCCAAAAAAGTTAGAGAAAAGAGGGAATTTAAGTCAAAATGTCCAAAAGTCGGGAAAATTCATCCTCCCCAAAAAGCAATTTTGCACCAACATTAGAAGCAATCACTTTCTTGGTGAGTTATGTATCATGTGAGCATCATTTCGGCAGCTGGCATAGAGCCAGTTTTTGCAGCTCCAATCAGCTTGTCTTTTATAAAGCAAGTTTCCAGTAACATCGAGAGACCTCGCATATGCATGTGCAGTGCATGTTGAATGAAAGAAATACCTTCCCATTCTCATACAGAACAAAATCGGTTTATTCCTAGTATACAGTACACATGGGTTTTCGTGACATTATGAATGGCAGTAAACCGGACATTTATGATGAGTAGTAAACAGGGCATTTTGGTGTTGATGACAATTTTCAAAATTGTGTCAAGGCCGTACTGTATCCTGGGATTTTACCAAAAATGTTTTAAACCTTTTTTTTTTTCTTTATAATAAATTTGTCATTTTGCAGCAAAATAAAAAAAAATGGTAATCAGACATCAAGGCTAACTATTAATATAACTATATTTGCCAAAATATTGATTACGGTAATTCGGTTTTTAATCTAATAAAGTAATTAACTTTATTTTAATGTTATTCATATAATTTAGAGTGGCTTCTTTCTTCTAAATTTATTTATTATTAGTTAACAATACTTTCAATTTTCTGGCAATTTTCGTCAGCATACTCCTAAAACTAATTTTAGCAGTATGATGGCATACCATTATGAAATTCAATGCACCTGCTAAATAAATATAAACCTGAATTTATTTTAAAATATCATTGATTAGATTTCTTTCTTTCGTTTAGCTGCAAAATGTCTAAAAAAAACATTTTTTTAATCCAGATTGGTCAGATTCTAATCTCAATTTTCAGGGGAGAAAGCTACTCCTATTGTAGTTACAATAGTAATGTTTTGGGGGTGTCTTATATATATGTAGTCATATGTAATTGGCGAAATTTTATGGTTTCAAGTTGTACCATAATTAATTTACCTCTCAGCACAGCCAATGCACACTACGCAGATTTTTCTTAAAACACATCTATAAAAGTCAGGGAATTTCATTCTCCTGTTTGAGTGGCAACCCTGTTGAAATCACACATGAGAAATGTCGTTACGGAGCATTTTTAATAAAGGCAGTCAGATTGCTATGCTATTTTTAGAATAAGTAAAGGCAGGCAGAAATGCTTGATATATAAGCAATATACTGTGCTCATGTTGTACTTCTTCCTTTTCATTATTGTCTTCACTTGTACATTTTTAAATCATTGAATGCAGGAAACCTAACTTGCAGGCAATACTAATCGAGAAGACATTGAATAACACATAATAACTCACATTTGTCTTATTTTTCCACACTGTGGCAGTTCATTGCTTTTTTAAGAGTTAGGTTGAAAAAGCTGATTAGGAGGTTGTTGTGTGGTATGATTTGCTGCTGCAAAACAGACTATTTATTCCTTTAATTATGGCTCACACCTGACCAGACTGGAGGAAGCATTTATTGAGAAGAAGCTAGAATTAACCGACTGAAAGGATATTGTGTTCCATTATGCCAGATCACATTTCTGCAGACTAGTACGTTATGGTGACACTGCACTTTTTCCCCCTTAAATGTGACCCATATTAAGGGGCCATTTATATGGCCTTTCTCATATGACCCCTTCCCAAATATTTCAGAAAGTGTTTTATAATTTGTGGTTTTAAAAATCAGTACCGTAATTTCCGGAAGAAAGGCCGCATCAGCATAAACGCCGCACTTGAGAAAAATGGCGGGAAAAAAATTAAAATTACACAGAAACGCTGCATCAGCGTAAACGCCGCAATAGATTAAATTGCGTGTGACATCGTCGTGGGCCGTCTAGATGCAAAATCTCAACCTATGTCCTGATATATGACATATCAGTTAAGAAAAATGCATGAAATGAAACCATAACTCAAAAATAAATTAAAGGTAAGAAATGTTGAAAATATATTTACATTCACGAATATACTTATATTTACTCACTAAAGAAGTCCATATTTGTAATACTCGGACTATATTATAAAAAATGTTGTAACAACGAAATATTAAATTTGGATGACAAAAGGAAATTTTAAATTTTACTTTCAAAAGGTACTACAGCAACCTATACATCATATGAAACCATCAAAATCTGATTCCTGACTATCCGAATTAAAAAGATTTAGTAAATCTTGATCTAAGTCTTCCAGATCGTCACATTCATCCTCTTGGTTTACAGTCTCTTTATCTAAGGATATAATTTCAGCTTCTTTGAACCCTGCTATTATTGACGATGATTTTACCGATTTCCACGCACTTACTACCCACTTTGCAACTTCTTCATAAGATGCTCTACGCATTTTACCGCTTTTGGTATACGTATGCAATCCTTCACTCATCCAACACTCCCACCGCTTTCGACTTCAGCTTTGAATGATTTATTACCTGACAAATATAATGGTTGTAAGATTTTTGGCAAACCACCAGGAATTATTGCTACGGTCGTAGACAATTTTTGACATCTGGTTTTCAGACTCAATTAAATGAGCACACATGGAATCAATCCATTATCAATAACCCTTTTGGTTGAAAAAAGATCCCTTATGACACTGCCAAACTTTTTGTAGCCACTCATGCATAATTGTTTCGCACATCCAGCCGTTCTCGTTTGTACAAATAATTACGTCATTAGGAAAAATCTCCCTTCGGAATAGTTTTTTGTTTAAAAATGATCATCGGCTTTAGCTTGTCACCGTTTGCGGCACAAGCTAACACACATGTAAATGACGTTCTTTCATGCCCCATCATAAGCACAGATACAGTTTTTGCACCAGTTTCATCAACAGTTCTGTTTGCAGGAGAGTTGAAAGCTGACGGCGTTTCATCCATATTTATTATCTGTGACCGAAGAAGTTTTTTATCAATATAGTTTTTTTTTTATCAATAATATCTGTCACATATTTTAGAAAAGATGCTTTTTTATCCTGCCAGTCCATTGGTAATTGTTGCCCGACTGTTGTTCTAGTACGCACAGAAATATTTTTTCTTTTCATAAATCTGCTACACCAGCAAGGCCCTCCTTTGAAATCATTTATGTTCATTTGTTTTGCTATAAATTTTGCTTGAAAGCGAATTTTTACAGTCGAAACTGCCATTCCCCTTCCTCGTTGCTCCTTTATCCAGTCTGCAAGATCGTCCTCTAGATTCGGCCACCCCACAGTACCACTTCTTTTGGCTCATTTCTGTTGTGGCATATTGTTAAGTTCTTCTTTTTCAGCTCTCCAATGTCGAATACATCTCTCGTCCACTTCAAACTCTCGAGCTGCTGCTCTATTTCCAGTTTGTTCAGCACGTGAAATTACATTAAGCTTAA
The DNA here is from genome assembly GCA_000611955.2 of Stegodyphus mimosarum. Classification (NCBI taxonomy): domain Eukaryota; kingdom Metazoa; phylum Arthropoda; class Arachnida; order Araneae; family Eresidae; genus Stegodyphus; species Stegodyphus mimosarum. The sequence goes on along the minus strand of KK115898.1, from coordinate 20,358 downwards.
AACCAGCAGTATAGCTTCTGTGCCGTTTAGGTGCCATTTTCAAAAATTTTCCGCTCCCTTCTTACTTAAAAACTATCCAACAAGTACTTGTACCCAAACTGATGAATCTGTATCTGGCAGAATGCCAAGAAAAATCGATTCATGCTGAAGGGGAAATACGTCAGAGTTCGTTATTGCGAGTCATGTCCACCTTTGAAAAAAATTGCAGAAAAGGCAGGGGTGGGGATAGGATGGGTCCTGGAAGATTCATCGAATGGCAGAGGAGAGAGTCTATTCAAACTGATGAGAATGCTGATTTGAAAGGGGGAAGGATGTTATTGTTCTGAGATCTTGTTGTTTAGGGTGACTAAGGTATGTAGGTCCGTTCAAGGGAAAGAATGTAAACAAAATAATGTTCGCAAAAAGCAACTGAGTGGTCTTTTGTGTGGGAACAGGACCAGTCTATACACAATGAAGGACATTCAAACTATGTACAATGACAAGGTTATTCAAACTATGTACAATGACCATCATAGGAAATATTTTTAGTGCACCTAAACGCCGCACCCGCTGAAAATTAAGTTTTAAACACGTAAACACCGCGATGTTTCTTCCAGAAATTACGGTAATTCGTTCCTTTAAAATTATATGTACAGTATAAGTATAGACAGTCAGAAATGCGGAAAAGATAAATATATAAGCAATATGCTGTATTGATGACGTACTTTATAAAATGGTGTGTCCGAATATACTTACTGATAAATTGCTTTGGAAGAAGCAAAATGTATTTGCATTTAATGATTAATTTGCATTTAATGATTTAAGACTAGGTTTTGTTCCTATATTTTTGCCAGCGTGTAGCTTTGTTGGAAAACTATTTTTTTGTAATTAAAAAAACCCTTATCAGCTTATTTTAAAATTATTTCCCTTCTTGAAGTGCAGTTTTTCTTCAATGCACTCTGTTCATTCCCTTTATTGTACTCAAAGAAGTGCACATGTTAAAAATTGGCAAAGATAATTATTAAAGTTGTCAGTTTTGATTTTCAAATTACTCTCATGATTCTTCATTTGAATGAAGAATTTTTGTCTTTGTGAAGATTACTAGATTTTCTTTCCATTGTTCAGGCCAGTTGTCAATTATAATAAAAATAAAAGTTTGGGAAGAGGAAACCAATAGAAAATGCTTGCTTTTTTTTTTTAAAGAGAAAACTGCTTATACAACTTGCAAATTTGAAAATTTACGGGTTACGTGGACATACATAACCTAAATGCAGACTAAGGAAATCAAGAATTATAGATTTATTGTGATAAATAATTACATTAATTAAGTATCCTTGTTAAATTGCTTGTGACGTTTCTTTCCTACCACTCTTGAAATTTTATATCCTTACATATCTAGTTACAACACTTGGAGAATCAGGTTCATATGATTTTCTGTTATATAAATTTTCTTAAAAGCTGTGTCTTTTTTCAAAGATTTAAATATTTGTATTGAAACAGAGTGAGAATTTTAATTCTGCTTTTGAATGCTAATGCCATGCTTATAATACTCACTATAGAAATCTGTATGTGAATACAGTTGACCCTTTAATGATATAGCTCCACTTACATGCTAATTAACTCTGTATACTCTCTCCCTCCAGATTTACAGCTTGAAATGAAAATGTCACAGGTAGTCTGTTTGTAATCTAGAAATGTTGGAATTTGCATATATCATGAATACATAAAATGCATGTATATTCTCTTTAATCATTTACTGCCATAAAATATGCATAAATGGGCTAAGAAACTTTTTATTTTCAAGCAAGATGTTTCAATACGCAATGCAACTATTTGTTCATTTCTCATTTCTACTTCCTTTTAAGTACTTTTTTTTTTAAGTTAGGTTTAGTTATTAACAGATAGTTCATCTTGCAAACAGAACATGCAAATTTTGATGTTGATAAAATGAACTGCAATAGAGTGTGCTTTTCTTTAGGTGTGGTGTTTGTCTTGTGTATGTTTTTTTAGTAAGATTTTCTTGTTTAATTTATTATAAAAATACAGTCTGTAATATATAAGTTTAGAAAATTAGAGTTAATCTACTATTTATTTTATTGATAAGCTCCCATTCAGCATTAAGCTGTTAACTGTTGGTTTGTGGGAGTTACGTCCAAATATAACAAATGTAATGGACCCAAATATAACATTATAAGCCAAATGTTACATTTGGATTTTCAACAGCATAACTTCTTTTGTTGTTCAAGTGTCAGCTTTTTATTTTTGTAATGTTATCTTTATTTCTCTTTTTAGTTTATTGTAAATCTGTTCATCTGTTTTATTTATTCCAGACATTAGCATTTATAATGAAAACATATTTAATAACTTTACAGCTGGTATTTCTGCTGTCTGTGGAAGTTTCAAGAATGTATTTAAACCTAGTCAGCTTAAATCGATAGAACATGTCTTATTTCTCACCCATATCTTTTGGAAAATTAAGAGAGAGTACACTCAATGGCAAAACTTAATAATGCTCATCGTTTGGTTTGTGGAACCTTGGTTTTACTTCTTGTTGATGTTATATGGGTTGCCTCATCTGAATTAACCAAAGTAAGTAGTGAAGGGATGTAAAATCTTAAAATCAGTAGTAATTACTAAAAGTTATTTGAATATCTACTAATGAGTGTTATGTTAAGAATTAAAAAAAACAGAAAAGAAAAGGAATGTTTTAAGTGTAAATATCTTTAAAAATTATGTTTAAGGTATGATACATGCTTAACTTTTATTTCATTCATGCTGATTTCAGTTCTGTTGATTTTCCAATTATATCCTTTCAGAAAACACCTTTGAAAATTATGTTCAGTGATTAATTTATACTTAATTTGTCAAATAGCAGATAAGATCTTTTACTTTATATTGAAAATGCCACTTAAATTCAAATTTGAAGCCTATATCAGTGGGTGTAAATACTTATAGCCAAAAATATTCGTAATTTAGAGTTTGATATAAAATGAGAGACATCAAACCCTTCCTTTTTCATTTCAACTGTTTTATTTATTCATTCTTATTAAAATATTTTGTCAAGGCTCAAGTTTTGAACTCACTGTGCAAAAGTAGGGTAATTATAAACAAAGCTGGCTTATATTTATATTATTCACTCAATACATTCGTTGACACAAGACTGTGTAATCTGATACTCAAAGAACAGGCTTCTGGACATTTTAGAATTTTAAAAAGAGTGAAAAGTTGAGTAGTACTATAGGAAAAAATTAGCCTGTTTGTAACAAGAAGTGTGAAAAATCATCAGTAACATTACTGGGATTTGAACCTCAGTGCTCCCATTGCCAGGTGATTGTGCTAACCATTCTTTGCATTCACCCACTTTTTAAGTAAAGTATGAATTCTATAGATTACTATGATTCTTTACAAATAATAATTGTATAGGTTCAGTCTTTTAGGAATTTTAATTTCATGATCATATGCAGACCATTTTGAGTCTCACAAATGCAGTCTCACGAAATTATTTTACTTCTTCTGTTGCCTTTTGGTTTTCATCCCTTTTGAACTGAGCTGAGTCTTCTGTTGATTCAGCAATATCTGAATGTCCAACAATTCCAGTTTTTTAATTGGTTGTAACATTATACCCGATGCTGTCTTGATACATAAAATTCTAACTTCACCATTGTGCCCTGGAATGAGCGGTATTAGAGCGATGGAGATAATAACCAATCTAATTTTTTTATTATCACTTTCAATTAATAAGATGTCATTGACATTTATCTTCTTTGACAATCTATTATTGATTTCCATCTTCAGCTGGTGTAAGTATTCACAATGAAATTTGTGTTGTAAGTCTTCTCTCAATCTTAGCTAATTCTTAGAGGTTGAGTTGATGATTGCACAATCATAAAAAATTATTTGCATTTCTTTGAAATCCAATTATGCTTTCCCAAGATCTTTTCTTAATAATTTTTTAAGAACATTTATCATTCTCTTTCATCCTCACATGCCAATGTTTTGTTCTACATCTTATGAATACAATAGGATCATAAGCTCATTGATTTGCATCACAGAAAATATGAAAAATTAATTTAACCTCACTGCTCCCACCAAACCGTCTGGATATCTTTGTGTTGGAAGTCTTTTGTCCGTTTCAAAAAGTGAACATAAACATTAACTTTTTGATTATGAACTTTTTAATTACGATCTAAAGATCATAATTCGCATCAGCATCCCAAGTAACCTTTGTCTTCCAGGTGGACTGCAGTAAAAATATAAGACATAATGTTGCAATGCATGTAAATCTTAAATTATTAAATACTCGATTAAGAGTCTGCAAGTTTCTGTTAATCACTACTTCCTCTTCCTTAGCTGTCAAATCTACTAATGCTTAACTGTATAGTATCGGCTTCTCTGTTCCATAATAGTCATAAAATGCTTGATTTGCTAGTTTCAAGTACATATATCCAAACAGCTGTGTTCCTAATCTCTAAAATCAAACTGTACATCTTTCATAATTGCAGTTTCTTTTCCAGTAAAGGCTTCAAGTTCTGATTTGTCTTCTGTGCTGGTAATACAGTTATTAACGTAAGAAACATCTTATAATTTTCCTACCATGGAATGTGAACAGTGTCTTTTATCTTGTTCAATAAACTTATGGTCTTTCTTTGAGTGGTGATTAATAACTGCTCCTAATAAAAATAAATAAATAAATAACAAACTAACAATTTTAGCATTGTGATGATAACCTTGATGATCAAAACAAATCTGGAAATTTCCTTCTGTGTCAACCGCCCACCAGCGGCCGAGTGGTAAAGACGCTGAACACTGGTAGTTCGGTCCGAGGTTCGAATCCCGCGAACGGGCTGGCTGCATGGGCGTTTTCTTGGTTTTCCCCATGTGTAACGTGTATACGAGCCAGTTTCCCTTAGAAAGTCCTCCACGAAGGCATCCCTCCCCTTAGGCAGATAGCCCTCGTGTGCTTTGCCGTAACTGAATAACCTAACCTAACCTAACCTTCTGTGTCAACCCCGCTCTAAAAAGGGAGTAGTCCTTAGCTCCTTTGTTTGCAAAAATACTTTGCTTTTATCTGATATAACAACTATTTTCTCTTTATCAAAATCTAATCACTATACAGGGTATTCAGAACTATTGTTCAGAAATGTGCATGAAGGCCAAGAACAAGCAATAATCATATAAGAACATAGAGTTGAGTGTGCTGACCTAATGTGCAAGAAGGTGCTGAATGTTGGAAGGAAGTCTGGTCAGAATAAAGCGACGAAAGTGTTTTTGGAGCTACATGAAAAACTTAGTGTATGAAACCCTTGTGGAATTGGGCATGGACCTAGTAGCCTTTGTTGTAAGTGATATTGTATACCCAACATTCTTACAAATTCTGATGTGTCGTCGATTCATATGTCTTTCATTTTAAACAATATGGTTGTGCACATTCTTCTTTGTCTAATAAATCCTCATTATTTATGACCTGTCTTGTATCTGTCTCTGTTTTTGTATTTGTGTAGGGCACTGGGTTGCTCGTGCGACCATGTTACATAGCTGCTGTGAACTCTCCTGATAAAACCACAAGACTTCCAGTTTTTCATCACATATCCCAGTCTTCTAGTAGATCACTGAATCTACCACTTTTTAATTTTTAGCCTTTATTGAGAAAAAAGGTTTCCTGGTAATAAATTAAATTTTTGAATTAATGAAACTTAAATGAGATAAATTCCATTCCCCCATCTCTAGTGATTTTCAGAAAAATTCTTATTATGTTTGATTTCATTTGAGTTATGTTCTTTTTCATTACATTTTATTGATTATTATTTTATTAATTTTTTCTGATTAAATTTCATTTGATCTGATTTGTTTTAATCTGCTGTAGACATTAGATTTTTATTTGAAGATTTAAGCAATATTTAATCAATTAATATTTATATTTAATGCTGTTTAATTTTGTTTTTAATGGTACATTACTATTTTTAATGGTATTTAATGGTACATTACACATAAATACTGTGTACTTTGATTAACATGTTTGCTGTTGAGCGACATTTTTAAAAACAGTTCCACCATGCCGACAAATTTTAATTAATTGTAAAATAAAAATACAAAACATGTATTTCTGGGAAAGATATAGAATTTAGATAATTTTTAATTGCTTTATTAATTATATGAGTTTCGTAGTTGATTTTTGTGATAAAATGTTTTATGACAGCACCAGCTACGAGTGTACTCATAATGAATTGGCAGTTGCTTATAATAAAAGAGTGTTTATTTTTACAACAATTATTATAACAAATGTTATTACAAATTGATTATTTTTACAGTTCTCATGTCATTTACTTTGTAATTATATTTATGTTAATTATAATAAATTTCTTGAATTGCACCAAATTTTTGTGTTCCCCCTCAATCCCCAGAGCCAGATGCATTCAAAGAGCATGAAGCATACTACGAGTTTGATCGTATGTGGCATAGATGAAACAGAAACATTCTATGAATTAACTCGGAGCTGGTGCTTCCAGAATGAATTAAGCATATTTGAATTCACAATAATGAAAGATGTCATGATTACAACATCAGAGCGAATTCTCTTTTGTTTAAATTTTTTCTTGTTGCCAATCTAGGAAAACTAAACTTTACAACAACGAAGATAATGTTATATGTAAATGGAGCTGCTACATCATTCCTTCCCCAGTAATAACATAGTTACAGTATACTCTGTCAGTTTCAATAACAATGACAAAAATTTCATTGTACATGCAATGTACACTGAAAAAAAAAGGGGGGGGCCAGTTTTATAATCTCCCGTCCTACTCAGCCAATTGACAAAATTCAACTTGCGATTTTCATGTCTCGAAAGCACGACTTAGGATATGTATTAGATTTATATACAGCATTGTTTCTATATATATTTTTGACACAAAATCAGACTTTTTCTGAAATGATATGCCAATTTTTTTCCATATTTCAATTCTACGACTCAAATTATGCCAAACTGCCAAGTTTTGTAAAAAAACACACGAATAGTTTTTAAAAAATTCAAGCTCTCAAAATTTTCCCTCTTCGATGTTAATTGAATTTGGTGCATATTTTTTAATCTCTCTCTCTCTTTTTTTTTTAAACTTACTTGATCCTTTCTTTCGTATTTCAAAAATTAGGTTCATTCCAAATAAAATTCGCAAATTTTTTATGTTTTATTTTTAAAAATTTTTCAAAGAAATTTTGAGTTATGATCTATAAAATTTTTAATATCTTAAAGTAGGTGTATTTTTAGGCATACCTGCAAAAAATTAGAATTTTTTGTTCAAAATTTTTTAAGATATAAATGAATTTACATATCGGCATATTTTAAAATTTGGCATATTGGTTATAAGCGATAATAATGCCAAATGTCTCTTATGCATTTTGTTCAAATTATTTGAAAGTATAAAGATGACTTTTTTCCCTGCTCATTTGCAATGAAAAAAAAGGAAAGGAAAATAGGTTGCTGTAAATTAAGAAGTTTAAGTGAATTATTCTTGGCGCAAACTGAAAAGAATACGCCAAGATAAATTTTTGAATTTCTCTGTAAATTTTGCACCAAATTTTACAAAATTTAATATTTAGGCATAATTTGAGTCGTTGAAAAGAAATATAGAAAAAACATTGGTATGTCATTTAGGAAAAGTCCAATTTCGTGTCAAAACACGTGTGTTAGAGCAATGCTATGTATAATTTAATATATATCTTAAGTCATGCTTTCGAGACATGAAAAAAGCAAGTTGAATTTCATCAATCGGCCCAGTAAAAGAGGAAGATATAGAACTGTCCCATCTTTTTTTTTTTTTTTTTTTTGTTTTGTTCAGTGTACATGAATGGGAAAAAGAAATATATGTACATAAATATAAAAAATATATGAAATAACAATAATAAACAATATATAATTAATCTTGGTAACACACTGGAAACCTCACATGTCTACCAGAGTGTGTAGGTTTTTTTGTGATCATCTGTATCCAGCAAATCTGATTGTTGTAATTTATGTTGTTCATGTGCAGTCAGATTTTCACTGGGCAATGTTTGTGCACTATCTGATTACAGGTGATGTGGAGCATTCACCTGAGTTAACAGCAAACAGGCTTGTTTTAATCCGTGTACAGATATATTGACATCTCTGTCTTTGATGATCGCAGTGAAATACTTGTCATATCGCTTCATAACTGGAAAGAGTCCATCGTAAGGAGGTTCTAATGGTTTTCGAACTCTGTCAATGCGTATGAAGACATGCGTACAAATATGCAAGTCCTTATGGACAAAAATATTTTGAGAAGGATGTCTGCGAGTTTCTAATGGTTTTAACAGTTCCATTTTTTCTCTTTAGCAAACATCTGTATTATCCAAGATATGTTTTGGTTTGTCAAAAAATTCTCCAGGAAACCTGATAGGTTTTCTGTAAAGCATTTGTACAATGGTGTAATTTGTATTACCACTCAAAGCTGTAATTTGTATCATCATGCAAAAGCTGATCTTAACCCTAACAAAACTGTTGATAAGATTTGAGTCCATTTAATAGAATTGTGAGCTCTGATTGCAGCCTTCAAAGTTCAGTGGATCCTTTCAACTTTTGCATTACATTGTGGATGATGTATCATTGTTGTGCGTACTTTAAATCCACAAATAATACCTATGTTTTTTAAAAAGTTTGGATCGAAACTGATTATCTTGATCACTGATTACATGGTATGGCATTCCAAAGTGTGAAATCCAGTGATAAAAAAATTCTCGAGCTATTGTTTCAGCTGTCACATTTGTTAAAAGAATAACTTCTATTCAGTGTGTGAATCAGTCAATGCAGGTAAAGCAGTGCATTTTTCCGTCTGAATTAGGAAACAAGCCTATGATAGGAGCATAAATAATACTGAATCTATCATCTACTTCTTTATAACTGACAATTTGTGCATGTGTATGCCTGTAAATTTTGTTCTTTTGACAATGGATACAAGATTTTGCCCACTTGGAGATATCCTTTCAAATTTTAGCCAAATAAATCTGGAAGCTATTTGTTTAACTGCAGACTTCACACCAGCATGGGCTAAGCTGTGAATTTTTTTAAACATGTGCTTCTGAAGATCTTGAGGTATTAATGGGTGATTTTTTGTTGTTGATATCACACCAAAGTAATTTACCAGAGTTCAGAGGATAGGGATTAAAATGTAAAGATGATTTTGAGTGTAGCTCATTAAGATCTTTATTACTGATCTGTGAATCTGCAATTTTATCATAATCTATGTCAGAAATAGATTCTGTCCTGGATAACGAATTTGTAACAATATTTTCTTTTCTGCCAACATAAGCATATATCTGTTGAAAACTCTGAGATTTATTGTAAATGACAGAGCTGTCTTAAGTGAAGCCTTCCCATTTTTTATATGAAAAGCAAACGTCAAAGGTTTATGGTCAGTGTAAATTGTCATACTTTTAGGGTATGCTCGAATTGTTTGATTGAGAGATGTATTGCTAAGAGTTCCATGTCGTAAGTACCATATCCTTGAGTATTAGTTAACTATTTGGAAAAGAAAGCTAAGGGTTTTCAACTGCCTTCTTCCCACTGTTGCAGTACAGAGCCAACTGCATAACCCAAAGCATCCCTCAAGAGAGCTAATAGTGGGTCAGGTTTAGGAAAACTCAACAATTCAGAATTTGTCAGATCTTTTTTGCATTGTTAAAACTTTTCTTATGCTTCTTTGGTCCATATTTTGCTTTTGTCTTTTTCTTTGCACCTTTTAAATACTCATGCGGGATTGCCTGATTTTCGGCAACATCCTTGATATATCGCCGATAGAAATTAATTAGACCAAGAAAAGTATGCAATTCGTGAATGGTTTCTGGTAATGTATTATTTAAGATAACATTTATTTTTTGGGGAAGAGGTTTCGAGCCTTCTGGAGTATTCATATATCCTAGAAATCACAAATGGATAATGTGCTTTGGAAGTTGAGGGTGATGGTTTGTTAAAAACGATCAAAACTAATCCTGTGAAAATTTAAAAATGTAACTCTGATTTTTGTTGTTTTTAACTTATTTTTGTTGTTTGTTGTTTGTCGTTATAAAAAACGTTTATTCAAGTTTTGAGGTATTTATCAACATTTTCTACACTTTTTGTTTTTTTAATTTGTAAAACAAGTTAAAAAATCATTTAAATACAAACAAATATATATATTTATTTTTCAAGTTTTGGAAAGGAGGGGGAATGATCTTCTAGCAATGGTGAAAGGGGTCATGGGGCAAAAACATTTGAGAACCCCTGGTATAGAAGGGCACACAGAAGTTAATTCAGCTTTCCCTTGTATTTATGAGTAGTAAAATATGGAACCTTAATATATAGATGCTGCATACGATGAATGATTGAAATGAGTTAAGCAATTCAAAGTTTCCTCTTTTCTGATTGTGAGGAAATAAAGTATACTCAAGTATCTTGTGATCTGATGAAAATGGAACCTTGTCTGGCATTTGTACAAGTTCAGTTTAGTGCTCAGTTAAAGAAATGCTGGTCAACTTTATATCTCAAGAAAGGTATGACATACCATATGGTGGCTATCTTCAGGAGTCATCTGTTATTGCTTTTCTATGGGGTTAAATCATTACAATGAATCACTGTGATAGGCATACAGAGTAACTAGAAATTAGACAGGTGGTGAAGTTATTCTTGCAGTATTGTTTTGCTTATTTTTAATTAGCAGTTGTACAGAATATGTTTTATTCATGATAAATATCGCAATCATTATCAAGATAAAAATTGTATTAATTTTCTGACTTTTGAAATTTGGCTTTTGATTAAACGTGAATATCCCATTTTGTGCTCTTTCTGTAAATTTCAATCTCGCAAGATCAATTTTAGATGCACTATGAATTAAAGTTAGAAAGAGTAAAGTTATTTTTTATAAGTATTGACATATTATGAGGTTTACCATTTTAAAAATATTATCAAGTGTGTAAATATCTTTCAGGGTATATGACCTAATAAACTCAAGAATTACATATGGCTAGTAGGTGTTCTTTGATGTTTATATGCGAGGCTTATTCTAGGAACTGCATTTTTGCATACCTTGCCATTATAGACCCAATAACAATTATACCACAGAATTATAAAAATAAAGTTTGACTTAGTGAAGATGTTGGGTTGTAAGCAAATATCCATTTCAACATTATCTTTCTTTCTTTTCACCAATGCCGAGGAGAAGCCAATCCATTGGGGCATGTGGAAGTTTGGAACATAGGAAACTTTAAACGTTGTTCTAACTCCCAAGAAGATTAATATTTATTTACATTTTTTGGATATGGAATAATACAGACAGAAAATCAGTCAATGTTCTTTTTCTTGTTGAAGGCTTACTGTTGCCACTCTGGTGAAAAGAAAAACGCATGAGAGAAGTTTCGCTGATGGCGCTTCATCAACGCGAATGATGTCGCCACACACCCCCTTGCCAGTGATAGCGTTATACCTTGTAATCCTTCAGGTATGCAGGAAATCTCACCCTTCGTCCAGCTTTTGTGTATCTAGGATGAATATCTTTGGAAGAATCATTGTCTCTAGGAAGTGGAGGTGAGATTTTGGAGTTATCAGCTTCGTGTGTCTGGAGATTTGCTGTTATTTCATTCTTGAGGCTGAAACATGGTTTCAGTCTATCTATCGATATCCTTTTAATTTTACCTGAAACTTCCACATCGAAAAATTTCTCGAAACGTTTCTTAACTAAATATGGTCCTAGATAGGCTGGTTGAAGAGAAGATGAAATCATGTTATTATAGATGAATACATGTGAACAATTTGCTAAGTCCTTGTGTACGAAAATTGTTTTTTTTTCATGGCTGGTTGTCGGTGTTGGTTTTAGGTTTTGGATGTGACTTTGCAATTTTTGTATAAAATCTGAATGCGTAACAGTGGGGACATAACTGAAAAATTCTCCAGGCAAACAGATTGGTGCACCGTACACAAGTTCAGCAGAAGAACAATGCAAATCCTCTTTAATGGCGGATCGAATGCCAAGAAGAATCAAAGGTAGAACGTCAGTCCAAGAATTTGACGTTTGCAGGTGGGATTTTAGGCTGTTTTTCAAGGTTCGATGTTGTCGTTCAATTAAACCATTAGACTGTGGGTGATAAGCCGTGGTGCTATTAGCCTTGAAGCCTAAGTATTTGCTCAAGGATCTGAAGAGTTGGCTGTCAAATTGTCGACCTTGGTCAGACGTTATCTTCTCTGGAATTCCAAATCTGGAAATCCAAGTCGTGATGAGGGCATGGGCGACGGACTCTGCGGTTTGGTCTTCCAGAGGTACAGCTTCGATCCACCGAGTGAATCTATCGATGATGGTAACCAGGTACCTAAAACCTTTGCAAGATGGTAAGGGGCCAACAATATCGATATTAAGGTGCTTGAAACGTTGACTGGGGACTTTGAATTCAGCAGCTGGAGCATGGGTATGTTTGTGTATTTTGGCTCGTTGGCATTGCAAACATGCTCTAGACCACAGCTGACAGTCTTTGTTTATGCCAGGCCAGATGAATCTTTTTGTCACCAGCTTCGTTGTTGCACGAATTCCAGGATGGGATAAGTTATGTATAGAGCAAAATAATTGTTTTCGAAATTCTTTAGGAATATATGGCCTGTTAAAATTAGTGGAGGTATCACAATAAATTTTCTTATTGCTATCCGGAATAGGAATTTGTACTATTTTGAAACTGGAATTTGATTTAAGAATCCTGAGGTCTTCATCCTCCTGGCAATCTGCAATAACTGTATAATCAATTGGAGCTGGGATAGCGATGGTGTCGATTCTCGATAGCGTGTCAGCTACAATGTTTTCTTCTCCAGAAATGTAGCGTATGTCTGTAGTGAATTCGGCAATGTAGTTCAACTGCCGTACTTGTCTTGGAGAAGCTTTATCTAAATTTTGGTGGAAAGCGAAAGTGATAGGTTTATGATCAGTGAAGACAGTAAACGATCGTCCTTCCAGAATGTGTTTAAAATGCTTTATCGCTAGGTAGATTGCAAGTAGTTCTCGATCGTATGCACTGTAATTTCTCTGTGTTTGTGAGAGAGATCGGGAGAAAAAACTTAGCGGTTGTTTGTCATTATCGGATAGTTGATGAATCACGGCACCCACGGCAGAATCAGATGCATCTGTAGTTAGGGTGATCTGCGCCGCTTGATTGGGATGAACTAACATTACAGAGTTGCACAGTGCGCTTTTGATATCAGTGAAAGCCTTCAGCGCATCTTCGGTCCAAATTAAAGCTTTTTTGCTGTTTTTCTTCACTCCTTTCAGTAAGATTGTCAGGGGTTGTTGTAGTTTGGCGCAGTTTGGAATGAAACGATGGTAAAAGTTCACCATGCCCAAAAATCTGCGTAAGCTTGTAAAGGATTGTGGTTTAGGATATTCTTTAATTGTATTGACTTTCGATGAAAGAGGCTTGATTCCTTCCTTTGATATTTCATATCCTAAAAATTCAACTTTGCTCAGACCAAATTTGCATTTTGCAATGTTTATGCACAGTCCATAGTTATTGAGTCTTTGGAATATTAATTCAAGATGTTTTTTGTGTGTTTCAGTGTCTGGCGAGGCGATGAGGATATCGTCGAGATAGCAAAATACAAAGTCTAGGCCGCTAAGCACTGTATTCATAAACCTTTGGAAGGTTTGTGCAGCGTTGCGTAAGCCAAATGTCATATAAGGAAATTCAAAAAGTCCGAAAGGTGTTATGATGGCTGTCTTCGGAATGTCAGCTTCATGCACAGGAATCTGTTGGTAGGCTCTTAGCAAATCTATTGTTGAAAAAATTGTTTTTCGATACAGAATATGAGTACAGTCCGTTAGAAATGGTAGTGGGTAACGGTCTGGAACAGTATTTGCATTAAGGCCACGGTAATCGCCACATGGTCTCCAGTCACCGGATTTTTTTAAAGTGAGGTGTAATGGACTTGACCAGCTGCTTTTGGATGGTCTGCAGAGACCTTCCTGCAGCATATAATCGAATTCCTTTTTCGCGGCAATCAACTTTTCTTGAGAAAGTCTTCTGACTTTAAAGGATACAGGGTTACCTTTGGTTTCGATGTAATGTTGCACATCATGTTCTTTAACTTTATTGTTTTTTATGTTGGGTTTAAGTAAGTTAGGAAATTTGTTTAGGATGTCTCTATATGGGTTTTGAAAAGTATTAACAATGAATTTAGGAGTGACGCTATTGTTACACAAAGCACCTGTAGTTGCTAATGAGGTGGTGCCATCGATTAATTTTCTGTTTCTACTATCAACTAACAAATTAAAATGTGAAAGAAAGTCTATTCCGACGATAGGTTTATTTACATCCGCAATGATAAAAGGCCAGTTGAAAGATCTGCGTAGCCCTAAATCTAGCTCTAATAATTCTTGACCATATGTTTTGATTGAGCTGCGAATAACTCAAGCTTAGCCACAGTTCTTTTTTCCGATGGTGTTGATGGAATAACCGATATTTTGTCAGCCATTGTAGACAATTGTAGCCATTGTAGACATTGGAGATTTCCTGCATACCTGAAAGATTACAAGGTATAACGCTATCACTGGCAAGGGGGTGTGTGGCGACATCATTCGCGTTGATGAAGCGCCATCAGCGAAACTTCTCTCATGCATTTTTCTTTTTGTTGCTGGGGGATTAATCGATGGCACCACCTCATTAGCAACTACAGGTGCTTTGTGTAACAATAGCGTCACTCCTAAATTCATTGTTAATACTTTTCAAAACCCATATAGAGACATCCTAAACAAATTTCCTAACTTACTTAAACCCAACGTAAAAAACAATAAAGTTAAAGAACATGATGTGCAACATTACATCGAAACCAAAGTTAACCCTGTATCCTTTAAAGTCAGAAGACTTTCTCAAGAAAAGTTGATTGCCGCGAAAAAGGAATTCGATTATATGCTGCAGGAAGGTCTCTGCAGACCATCCAAAAGCAGCTGGTCAAGTCCATTACACCTCACTTTAAAAAAATCCGGTGACTGGAGACCATGTGGCGATTACAGTGGCCTTAATGCAAATACTGTTCCAGACCGTTACCCACTACCATTTCTAAAGGACTGTACTCATATTCTGCATCGAAAAAGAATTTTTTCAACAATAGATTTGCTAAGAGCCTACCAACAGATTCCTGTGCATGAAGCTGATATTCCAAAGACAGGCATCATAACACCTTCCGGACTTTTTGAATTTCCTTATATGACATTTGGCTTACGCAACGCTGCACAAACCTTCCAAAGATTTATGAATACAGTGCTTAGTGGCCTAGACGTTGTATTTTGCTATCTTGACAATATCGCCAGACATCGCCTCGCCAGACACTGAAACACACAAAAAACATCTTGAATTAATCTTCCAAAGACTCAATAACTATGGACTGTGCATAAACATTGCAAAATGCAAATTTGGTCTGAGCAAGGTTGAATTTTTAGGATATGAAATATCAAAGGAAGGAATCAAGCCTCTTTCATCGAAAGTCAGTACAATTAAAGAATATCCTAAACCACAATCCTTTACAAGCTTACGCAGATTTTTGGGCATGGTGAACTTTTACCATCGTTTCATTCCAAACTGCGCCAAACTACAACAGCCCCTGACAATCTTACTGAAAGGAGTGAAGAAAAACAGCAAAAAAATCTTAAATTTGGACCGAAGATGCGCTGAAGGCTTTCACTGATATCAAAAGCGCACTGTGCAACTCTGTAATGTTAGTTCATCCCAATCAAGCGGCGCAGATCACCCTAACTACAGATGCATCTGATTCTGCCGTGGGTGCCGTGATTCATCAACTATCCAATAATGACAAACAACCGCTAAGTTTTTTCTCCCGATCTCTCTCACAAACACAGAGAAATTACAGTGCATACGATCGAGAACTACTTGCAATCTACCTAGCGATAAAGCATTTTAAACACATTCTGGAAGGATGATCATTCACTGTCTTCACTGATCATGAACCTAGCACAACGGAGCTCTTTTGGGCTAGCGGTAAAGACTTCGACTCCCAGTAAATTGAACCAAGATCGAGTCCCGCTCATGCGACGCAACACTTCCCACTGGCGAATGTAGATGGCGACACGAGCAAGCAACTAACCAGACTTCACTGAATCACGTGATCGCCACAGGCAAGGGGGTGTGTGGCGACATCATTCGCGTTGATGAAGCGCCATCAGCGAAACTTCTCGCATGCATTTTTCTTTTCACCAGAGTGGCAACAGTAAGCCTTCAACAAGAAAAAGAACATTGACTGATTTTTATCTGTATTATTCCATATCCAAAAAATGTAAATAAATATTAATCCTCTTGGAGTTAGAACGACGTTTAAAGTTTCCTATGTTCCAAACTTCCACACTTCATAAGTTGAATTGGATCACGTCCGGGTCACCACTCTGGTGAAAAGAAAAACGCATGAGAGAAATTTCGCTGATGGCGCATCATCAACGCGAATGATGTCGCCACAGGGCAGTTAGCATTTTAGCTAGGTGGCCCTGTTGATGGAACTGTCTATACTTAAAAATTCCCATGCTTGAAACACCCCAAGGCTGTCTTTGGTGAAGGCACATGTAAACTGATGCATTTCAGTTCTTTTCAAAGTTCACTGGTTAGCATGAGTGCTCGGTGAGTGAATGTTTTTGCAATGGATGAAAGGTGCAGTGCAGGTGCGGAGAACATACAATACGAAGTCTGAAACCCTAGTATCTAGTATCTAGAATTATTAATACCTGGACTTCTGGACCACCAGCAAAATTTACTTTTCATTAAAACGTCTAGGAATGTAGACTACACTGGTGTGCAAAAATTAAGGACGAAGTCGAAAAATTAGCATATCAGCTGAACGAAGAGGCAGAGCGGACAGAAAGACCAATCAGGAGATTAAGTAAGGTGATGTACGGTAGCACATGCGCAGATATGCAGGTAGACGTAATGGGGGAGTGTCTGAGTAGTATAAAGCATGTTGTCGGTGTAAGATCAGTATTTCTGGCAAAGAGATTGCACGCCGTATAGCAGTTAAAATCACACCGAGTTGCTGCCTCAGCAAGAAATGGCGAATAATCAATCTGTTAGACGACATCTGGATGCTTTTACCCGAGGTCGAATCATTGGGAAGTTGGAGGAAGGTCGCAGTGTGACAAGTGTGGCTGCAGAGTTCGGAATTGCTCACAGCATCGTTTCACGACTTTGGAGACAATTTCAAACTACAGGAACAGCTATCCGGGGGTTTAGTAGTGGTCGTCCACGAGGAACCACACCCGCAGATGACCGGTATATTGCCTTACAGGCCAGAAGAAACAGGCGGCAGACAGCGGGAGAAATCGCTAGACACACGACACAGGCGACTGGACGACCGATATCGCGTTTTACCGTGGCCAGAAGACTGCACGGTGGTGGTCTGTTTGCACGACGCCCTGTACGGTGTGTACCTCTAACGCCTGCCCATCGGAGAAGGCGTTCTCTGTGGTGCCGGGAACACCGGAATTGGAGAGACAATGAATGGGGACGAGTACTCTTTACAGATGAGAGCAGATTTAGTCTGAGTTGCGATTCTAGACACATACACATCTGGACAGAGCGGGGAACACGCAATAACCCCTTCAACATCATCAAAAGGGACTGTTTTGGAGGTCGCGGAGTTCTCGTTCGAGCAGACATAATGCTTGGTAGCCGGACCGACCTTCATATCTCCCAAGGAGGTTCGTCACCTGGGACTGCTATTGTAACGAGGTTCTTCTTCCTTACATGCGTCTTTTCACAAGGGCTATGGGTCCTCAGTTCCTCTTCATGGACGACAACGCTCCACCTCATCGCACAGTTACTGTCGAAGAGCTGTTGGAGAGTGAAGATATTGAACACATGGATTGGTCGGCAAGGTCTCTGGATCTAAATCCCGTCAAGCATTACGGAACTTACTAGGGAGACCCGTGGCAGCACGTAACTTATCGCCAGAAACGATTCCGAAACTGCGATTGGTGCTACAAGAGGAACGAGCAGCAGTGTCTCAACAGCTCATTAACAACCACATATCCAGCATGCACAAATGATGTGAAACCTGCCTAGCAGTCAGGGGAGATTATATCCCCTATTAAAGACCGGATGTTTCGTGCTGGACGCCCATCACAGGGATGTTTCGGCCTTCAGTCGCATTGCGCTCCATGCTACTTTTTCAATAAAGCTTCTTTTTATCCCTCTGATTTATTTCTCTTTTAGTAAGTGTTGCTTACATTACTCATGTCCTTATGTATTGGGATCTTACGGTATTAAATGTGTTGATTTGGAAAGCTTTTGTACAAAGTTATATTGAAAAAACCGTCTCGTCCTTAATTTTTGCACACCAGTGTATAATACAAGAAAAAGTAGGAGTGCTAATTTTTTCCCAACTAAATGAGATTCCTGAATGTCAAACAGCTGCTGGCTGGGGCTCTTCTTTCAAACAGTTGCTGACTGGGAAATTGCAGTGTGACCAATGATAATTCATTGATTGACACCGGCCAAGATCACACTTTCAGCCCATGAATGGTTGTGGGAAGTTAGCATCTGTGGCTCATATGGTTTTTTTTTTTTTGTTTGTTTTCTTTATTCCTCCATAATCCTTCATTTGAAGCAGATTATTGCTTTGGTGTATCTATTAATATTAACCTTATTTAAATTACAGTTTTAGTAAATGATACTACTCTTTCCTGGAAACTCAACATGCATCAGTCAGCCAATTGATGTCAAAATTTTGCACACACTAAAATGTATGTATAAAATAGCATTATAAAAATTGATACATCAGTAAGACCATCTAAAAATTCTAAAGTAGTTAAATATAAAATGCGATATATGGGATATTGCTAGATCATGAAACGATGCGTCTGCTGATATTTAAAAAAATATTTGTCTTAATATATAGGCAGTAATCAAATTTCATGATGATGAAAGCCACGAATCGGATAGTTTCACACAAGTAAAAATTGAAGAAATACCTCGAGTAAACTGCGAAATTTTCCGATTATTAGAATATCAAAAAAATGGTAACTAAAGAAGATGACAATGCCTCAATAATCAGTCAATTCACAGAACAGTTACTGCCCGGTAGTATGGTTTAAAATCCAGAAAATATTGCCATTTTGGCCAGTCACATTTTTATTTCCTATAGTAGTGATTCAGTAAAAATCTTTCTTTATGCAATGTCCAATTTATTAATAAAGAATTTTTTCAACTTTACTTTTTATACATGTCATCTTACAAGATTTAAATTGATGATCTAAAATCTGAATTTTTTTTAAATTTCGAATCTCCAAAGGCCCATAGTTTTCAGATCTCAGACTTTGTGTTTTATGCATTTTCCACGTGTTACTGATTTAGAGATGGATAGATGAAACCGAAATACTGTTGATGGCTTCCAGTGTGAATGAGTTTTAAGTTATACATATGTATAATATAGGTATGTGGTATGACTGAGTTAGATAGATTTTGCAGAACCCAATCAGCTCTATAGTGCAATTAAACTATTAATAATATATGAAGGGTAAACCTAAACAATTAATTCATTGAGTGATACAAAATTAGATAATGCATTAAATTCAGCAAACATAATCATTTAAAATTAAATTAGAATGCAGTACAAAGTCTGAGATCTGGACTCATCGAGATTCCAGCAATTCTGGATTTGGGAGTTTTCCGGATATTAGATCATGAGTTTAAATTTAGTAAGACTGGATGTGGAATATATAAAATGAAAAATACAAAGTAGTGGTTTATGAAATAATGAAGCATTTATGATCTTAAGGGAATCAAAATATACCAAAAAAAAAGGCTCAATATTTATTTGTTTGCTTTATTAAACATTTCTTTCAAAGTACGTTCTTTAAGTTTCTCCATTTTTTGTGATAATGCTATCTCTTTAATTCTACATAGCTTCTTGTTCAGTTCCGAAGTTCCATTGTTTAAGTCCTGTAATTGCGATGTCCAGAATTCC
Organism: Stegodyphus mimosarum; assembly: GCA_000611955.2. Lineage (NCBI taxonomy): Eukaryota > Metazoa > Arthropoda > Arachnida > Araneae > Eresidae > Stegodyphus > Stegodyphus mimosarum. The sequence continues at coordinate 401 of KK115898.1, read as the reverse complement.
TATTAAATTGTCAATCTTTTTTTTTCCCCCCTCAACAATCTCTCTGTCATTTTCTTCACTATTGTTATCTGTGTTTTCTGGATTTAGAACCATACTACAGGTTTTGCAATCTGTGAGTTAACTAATGATTGGAGCATTGTCATTGCAATCCTGGTATATCATCTATGTTTATTACCACTTCTCTACATTTCTTCACAAATTCCATTAAGTGGGAATTTTCACTTTTTGTTTGTGGTATCTGAATACATTTAAATTTGTGGCTGTCTTCAAAGTTTATCCACTGTACACTATTGCCAATGCATCATGAGATTGGCAACTAAAAAACATTATTTTATGCAGTGATGATTATTCAAAAATCTTCCTTTATGCGCAATACAAAAATATTAATAAAGAATATTTTT
>KK115897.1:102601-143875 GCA_000611955.2 Stegodyphus mimosarum | reverse complement strand
CAGTTAGATGAAAGTACTGATCTAACGAACTTTATTCAATTACTAGTTTACATACGTTTCGAAGAACATAAACGAATTGACTAAGAGTACTTTTTTGTGAATCTCTTCATGACAGAGCAACTGCGAATGAAAGTTTCAAAGTAATTGAGAGTTTTATGTCTGAGAAGGATATTCCTTAGAATAAGTGCATTGCCGTATACGGTGACAGAGCTCGAGTTTTAACAGAAAACATTACGTGATATTTCTGAAATAAAGAAAGTCGCACCTGAACTAAATTTACTCACTGCTCCACTTGTCGTGATCTTTTAGTTGCCAAAATAATCCCCGAAAACCTGAAAGTCGTTTTGAATCAAACTATGAAAATCCTTAATTTTAGTTAAACCCGAACTTTGAATTCATGTTCCGATTTCATGCCAAGAGACGGGCATGACCAAGAAATTTGGAAAAGAAATTTGGATTAGAAACTTATTTTATTCAAATGTACCTGAAACTTTATCTCGTGAAGGAAAAGAACAATGGATAGAAATTTCCTATGATCAATAGATCAATAGGAAATGATCAATAGATCGTCTCTATCTGGTGATTTCATAAATAGCACAATTGTTAACTTTTGATGAACCTCCAAAAAGAATTTAAAGAATATTTCAAAAAAAGCTACTGCATTTATATTGCCTTTTGTCACAATCTATTTGTGTGAACAAGTATTCTATTCCACATTTTATTTGAAAAAGAAGTACGGAACAAAATTAAAATTGGATTCTAACTTACGGTTAAAGTTAAATAACACCAGACATAAAGAAATTGATGTGTTTTAAACAGGCCCAAATTTCACACAAAAATTTTGAATTAAGGTATTAAGGTAAGGTTAGAAATAACGTTTCATAATTAAAATAGTAACCAATTTTTAAACTCCTATGTTTCTATGTGTGTACATTTAATACAAAGAGTCAATGGGTTGTGCAAATGGCAAAATATATTTTTTTAAATATTTCTATTGAGGCATTGAAAAAAAATCATTGTAAAATATAGTGGTAGCGCTAACGTTTTTCAATTTTGTCCAGATGGTACACGTTAGTGAAAAGTTTGAGAACCGCTGATATAGGCAAATGATAAATTGGTATTCTTTGTAATATGTAGAAATCTGCAAGGTTATAATTTAAATTTTTCAAGAAAATTCGAAATTTGTTTTCTTAACATAGCACATTTATCTTTAAATTACACTCATGTCCATAAATTAAGGATAAAGCAAATTCAGGCAAAGGAAGAGTTAGAAGCAAAACATTTGACTTATTTGTAAAGCTTATTTATTAAACAAAAGGCAAAGAGCAAAAAAAAAAGATGCTATATGTTTGATACTGTTAAAAAAATTAGCAATTTTTTCTCCCTGGAGCAAATTACAAAAAACCAATATTACATGTTTGGTATGATTGTTAATACATTGTATGTCTCCCAGACGATGCAATACCGTACAACGCCTAGGCATACTGAGTATCAAATCATCGATCTGATCTTGGGGGATATTACACCACTCAAAAAACAATGCTCTCCGAAGTTCCGGTAGACATGTAGGAGGAGATTGACGGGCTGCAATTTGTCGGCCAAGCATGTTCCACACGTTCTCTACTGGATTCGAGTCCGGTGAGAATGCTGGCCAGTCCATACGGCTGATATCCTCCGATTGAAGGCATTCGCTTACGATATTTGCACGGTGAGGACGGACGTTGTCATCCATAAACACAAATTGTGCGCCCATGGCGCCCCGAAACAAACGTACATGTTGTTCCAGAATGTTGTCCACATGTTGTTCCCGATAGATTTGGCTTGTCATGGTTCCAATTTGAACATGCAGGTCAGTTCTGGAACCCAGAATAATTCCACCCCAAACGAGCACTCCTGCACCATCGTAAGGTGTCGTTCAATGATGTTTTCTTCGTGGTAACGGGTACCTGCAGCTCCCCATAGGAAAGTCCGGCGAGAATAAGACTGCAAGTTAAACCTGGACTCGTCGGAAAACATCACACGAGCCCACTGTTACGGTGTCCACAATGCATGCTGTCTACTCCAGGCTCACCGCAGGCGACAGTGAGTTGCAGTAAGTGGAACGCATCTGACAGGTCTACGAGTATATAGACCAATCTGCCCTAAGCGGGTGTACACGGTCTGCCTTGAAATTGTCGTACCAGTGGCTGAAGAGAGCTGACGAGACAGGTCTGAGGCTGTGCTCCGCCTGTTTCTTTTGGCAGTAACTGCCAAATACCGGTCCTCATTCGGCGTTGTAACTCTGGGGGGACCTGTGCTGTAACGTCTACTCACATTACCATCATCTTGGAATCGTTGCCAAAGCCTGGAGATGACACTCTGGGTAATTCCAAGTTCGTCTGATATTTCCAGTTAGTTGGGTACGCCCACATTCCAGACGGCCGATCATTCTACGACGTAAAAAATCATCCAAATGCGTCCTTTGTGTCATAACTATTCGGTTATTGCACTGAAATGCTTATAAAGCGCCTGCGAACAAATTTACTTCTTTGCTTGTATTCCTTATATATCACTCTCTTGCACTCTCGTCATTGTGATGTACCATCGGTGTCATCTGGTTACCTCCTGAAATTGGCGTATGATTCTTGAAGATGTGTGTAGTGATTTTACAGGTGATATATTTATTTTAGAGTTCGATTTCCGCGTGACTCCAAATTATCCTTAATTTATGGACATGAGTGTAGTATTTAAAATATTAGCCAAAGATCAAGTGTTTTTAAATATATTATTTCACATTTTTTATCTTTATGATTGACCAAAATGTTTGTTAATGTAAGTTAACCAGATCTATAAAAAAAGGCCTAACCCGTGGCATGAGTTAGATGGCCTCCCTACTGTAGACACAAAATAATTCGTGAGCATCTGTTCGGAAAAATGGTCCTAAGAAGGCTAATCTGTCAAACATTTTTGAAGAGCATCAGTTCTGTCGGAGACTATATTCATTTACTTGAAATGATATTAAAACTCGTAAAAGCAAACATTCATCCGATGAACTACGTGGTCGAAGAAATCGAACTTCAGCGAAACTACCATTCAAGTTTATCTCTCTCACAAGTAGAAAAAAAAATATAGCAGCTATCTTCAATAATCAGGATTTTGAAGACAACTTACAATTGTCCAGGTCGTCTATATACATGCAGATACATTCACGAAACTCCGCATGACGTAAAAAATGGTAGCAGGAAGGAATAAATATCGCAACATCTGCATGGCGGTAGGACAAGGAAAGGGGCGAAAACGCCCGTCCACACCTTCGGACTCCAAGCGCAGAAAGGGACGAAGAACCGGTTTGGAAATCCCTTCAAAGGTTGCCTTGATATGATGACGATTAAAAAACGATGTGGAAATACAGAATGCAGACTTGCTTGCACATCTGATAACCTACTTTTTTAATGAAATCTATTAACTATTTTCAGTGTTATCCATTTTGGCCCAAATCCAATAGCTTGTTTGCATCGATATAGAAGTTACAATGTATTTTCTCCATCCTTTCGGCCTGCCTATCAACACTTTATTTGAATGCAGGAAGTTTAAATGCGCAAAATTGAAAGTTTTGGAAGTTTTGTATAAGAATTATAGTGGACGAAAAGACGTCATAGATATATAGACTCATAGCCAAGGAGGCATCATTGTAAAAAAAAGTGAAAACGTCTTATGGAAACCTTAATTCATGCTTATTCACTGAAAACTCGTTATAGGGACCGAAATCGTTACCTATGTATACTGGTTGACGGGAAATAAAAATTCGATATCTTAAATTTTTGTAAAGATACACGATCTCTTAAAAGGATACCTTAATTACTTCGTTTAGACACAAGACATTGTTGAAAGTTAGTCAAATTTTGAAAAATTGAGATCTAAGATTATATGTTGATTATGTTGATTAAGATTATGTTGCTATAAAATTTGGTAATTTGTTTTTGGGGGGGGGAACCGTTTCCTTCATCAAAGTGTGGGGTTTTACTTATTTAATTCGATGTTAAATCCTAGGAACCTCACAAACACTAACAAGCGGATAATCGCTTTAGTGTGTGAAAAAAATACGTAAGACTTAAAAAGAGTAACTACCCTTTTTTTTCTCAGAATAATTACAATCAGTTCCTAACTCGGAACGTACAGCAAAGCCTCCACTTGGGCTTCAACTAAAATAATTATGAAATTAAACTAAACTAAGCTTAACTAGACCAAGAGAGACGTAGCCAAAAGTCAGAAATTCAGATTCTCTCTCACGAAGTCGGTGAAAAGTTGACTTAAATAGTGCTCTTACTCTTTTACATTCACTGTGTTTCCGAAATTACGTTCTGGATCTTAATAAATCTGGTCTTCTTAAATCTTCCAGATCTTCTAAATCTGTATTCAATACCAGATTCACAATCAAAGACGATACATTTTTATTTTTATCTGCCATGAGTTTTTACACTATGGATATTACTGCTTGTCCTCTCTTTAGGCAGGATACAAGAAATGGAAGCATACTCCCGCTGTCCCCCTAAGAATACTTTTAACACCTTCCCCCAAATTTTAATTAGGAAATTGTAAGCTGAAACTAGAAAGATAGGACGGCGGGTGCATAAAGTAACTGTTAACAAAATTAGGATAAACCTTACAAGAGAAAGAACCCATTATGCCTAGAGCAGCATAATACAATTTTCGTTATCGAGATAATGATTTCCGTTTACTTCGAAATGTCAAGTTTAAGGCTTAAAGATCTGAATAAGCAAGACCCGGCGAAACCTACCGCATACCTATAAAAATGCACATGTGCCGACTTTGATTGGGTGCAGGCTTGATTGTGCAGTATTTAACAATGTTGGTTGCCGTCTCGTTAGACCAGGACTCGAAGCCCGCTGAAGGTTTGAATGTTTGGAAATTGCTAGTACCCTTTCGACATGGAGGCACTTAAAATACACTGCGATCGAAAAGTCCTCTTGAGAGGTCTGCTGTTGGAGTTGTGGTCCTGCTAATATATATTTTTTTGTCTTTTTAACTTTGGCATTAAACATCGCTTACTCCGCAATTATGCAATAGGAAATTCATCAGTAAAATCACCAAATTTTTAAAATACACATATCTTTAGAATTTCCGATAGAGAATTAATTGTTGCCATATTTTTGGTTTTCTATTCGCTGGATTACTTCTTTAAAAATACTACATGGCAATAATTTTCATTGACAACATCCTTTTATTCAAAAAGAGATCCGGACACAAATCAGATACGGGGGGGGTGAAGTAAGAAGCAAGATTAAAAGCATCTTCTGGTGTTCAACACCAGTTATCTAACTCCTTATTTTTTAATCATGACATAAATGAAATAATAAACAAAAAGTAAAAAAAACACAGTATGAAAAGTTAGTGAATTTTTGATAACCTTATAAGGTCTTTCTCCCGCCTTCGTGGTGTAGCGGTCAGCATACTCGACGCGTAACCGAGAGGTCCGTGGCTCGATTCCAGGCGAAGGCGTTGCATGTTTCCTCCCTGTCATGTTTCATAAATCGTCTACACTGGCGTCCGAACTAAAAAGGTTGTGGTTGATGGTTCTTCACCACCGGGATTTGGCGATTGGGTACTCAAAGCACCAGTCGCCCTTTAAAAAGGGGAGTATATAAGGTATAAGGAATATAAGGTATATAATATAATATATTATATACCTTATATTCTTTATATATATACCTTATATACTCCCCTTTTCCATTTTTAAAGGGCATAAGGTATATATATAATAAGATATATATATATATACCTTATATGTACATAAGGCACATATAAGGTATATATATAAGGTATTTCTCCCGCCTTCTGAGCATGCCTTCGTGGTGTAGTGGTCAGCGCGCTCGACACGTGACCGAGAGGTCCATGGTTCGATTCCCGCCGAAGGCGTTGCTCCTTTTTCATCATGTCTCCTGCTTTAAAAAAAAAAAAAAAAACTGATGTCTCTACAAACTGATATCTGGTAATTTTGAATTGGGTAATTTTTCTAGAGGCCTTTTCCTTCAATACTTAATACATTTCTTTACCGGAATAATCATTTCCTTTTGCTTCGAAATATCGATGTAAGTCCTTTCAATAAAAAGAAGCTATAAACAGTAACATCGTCAGAAGCGAAAAGCTCATAAATATGCAAGGTATTTCTGTCTTTTTTTTTTTTGAAAAAAAGAAATTCGCTTGATCGTTGATATAAAATTCTCCCCATTCTGTGGCACTAAAGCAGTAAAAAGCTTGATCAATATTTTAAACACCGGGGTAAAAAAACTGCACTAAAGACCACCGCCGTGCGCGTTTTATAGACAAGTGAGATGGATTGGGTACACTGCCGGTAAAACTCCTGAATAATTTGTCAAAGTAGAGAAAAGGTAGACCTATTCCTGCTCCTGTTCCGTCCGGTTAGAATGCCTGGAGAGAACCCTACTTTCGTTGCTATGGAAACTCGTTTAATTCTTTAAACATATGTCTTTCGCACCATCATAAAGACATTTGTAACGATTAGTGAAAGTAAAAATAAAGGAAGAAAAACAGTTAAGATAAAATCTCTTTTGAAGTTAAAAACTAATAACTGATCGCGTTTATATTCGTTATTTCCTTCGCGTATTTTCGCCTGATTTTCAAGTGTTAGATTCTGAAAATCTTTCAATATTCTCATCATGTCTTGCTTCCTGTCTCGTACACGATTTTGTTTCTGATTGATAGTTTATTGGTCAGTTATATTCCCTTGATTCAATGTTTCAACTGCATTTGCAATTTTTGTACTAGCATTTCATCCACGCATAATTTCCCAACATTTATTATTTGAAACTTTTACAGTCATTAGGTTATTTAGAAGCAGGAGAGATGAAATGTGGGGAACGCCTTCGCCGGGAATCGAACCATGGACCTCTCGGTTACGCGTTGAGCGTGCTGACCACTACACCACTACACCTGCGCAGGAGGCGGGAAAAATACCTCATAAACTTATTTGCGGAGATGCTTCGTTAAGCTAGACGCCATAGACATATAGACGCGGAAGACTTGACAGATGTTGACACACTTAAGAAACTTTCCAAACCTGTGAATTCACTTTACTTCTGGTTACTTACGTATCAGTTCATTGTAGTCTTATCTACTGCTGATAGGTCGGATCGTTCGAAATTCGGGTTATTGTTTGACGTTTGTAGTTGATTCATGATTACTTCTTATTTGCTCTATCATTACTGTAACTGCGTTTTCCGGAATTTAAATGGCTCGAATAATTTCCCCTCTCGACTTTCAGAAAATAAAATTCGTTAAAAAATTTAAAAAATTATGTATACACTTTATAATAAAAAACAAATAGACGATGGAGAGCATGCAGACCACTACACCACGAAGGCATGCGAAGAAGGCGCGAGAAATACCTTACAAATTGAATGACTTATTTCAGAGGTACATATTTACAAACTAACGAGCTCAATAAGGTGTTGACCCACCTCTAACCTCGATGCCACACTGACTGGCATAGACTGATAATGTTCCTGAATGTTCCCCTGCGGTATTTCTTGCCAGATTTGCTGCAATTGTCGGGCTAGGTCATCAACATTCCCTAGTAGATGCCACCGCCTTTCCATTATATCCCAGACATGCTCGAAGGGAGAGAGAACTAGCGATCTGACTGATCAAGGAAGTGGTTGACAAGATGTAAGACAGTTCATAGCAATATCTGTTCATATGTGGTCTGGCATTATCTTGCTTAAAAATAAGGCCAGGGTACTACAAAAGGAACGCTAGAAAAACAGGTCTCAGAATGTCGTCGACATACCGCTGTGCTGTCAGTGTGCCACTAAGACGACCAAAGGGGTCCGGCTATCAAGGGAAATGGCACCCCAGACCATAATTCTTTGTTGAGGGCGTTTGTGGCGTGCAATAGTGAAAGCAGGATCGGTACCCTGTTCTGGTCGTCTCCAGACACGTCTTCTATGATAGTCACAACACAGTTGGAAGCGGGATTCGTCGCTAAAGACTATTCGTCCCCAGTCAGCATCATTCCAACCTGATTGAGTGAAGCATAAGTTGGCTCGACAGTGTGCAGGCGTGAGTGGCAGGTGGCGTAACGGTCGGTACGAGCGTAGATTTCGCTTTGTCGGCTGTCTGTGAATGGTCATGGTGGACACTCGTGTGCGGGTCGCACGTCTGATGGTTGTTAGCGATGAATCAGGCGCTGTGACAGCTGATCTGACAATCATTCTGTCCTCCCCATCTGTTATGACCCTAGGTCGACCGCTACCTCATGACCCTGAAATCTACCACTGTCCTCCTATTCTTGCAGCATCTTCTAATCGCCGCATCGCTTCGACTCATATGACGAGAGATTCTCCGAATTTTAATTCGGATTCACGATTCACCAAATTTTAATCAGTTGCATATTTGGTCAAATCATTTCTGAATACAAAATTTAAAGCAATCGGATGAATCTTTCTTGGTGCGTCGATTTCTTTTGTTATAGATGTATATACAGGGTGGTAAAAAAGAAACCGATCGAGATGAGATTGCAAATATAGTTATTCGGACGTATGCGCTCGAGATTCTGTGAATGGCAACACAGGATCGCTCACGGCTACGGTTATAGTTGCAGAAACGCGAAAATGTCGATTGGCAACGCCAACGTTTTCTTATCGCAAAATGTTCAGCGCATGCTAAAACCCTAAATAGCGTTGTACCGGTACCGATATGTCCAAAAACTGGCGTGTTACGCATACCCAAAAAACGGTTCTGAAAACCGGCCAAGGAAACACGATCTGGGCGCACGCAGAAAATTTGCATATGATGACAGAGACAACTCTTCCGGTAGGGTGGCTTCCTACCTAAGAATCATTTGCCAAACGGAATATGATTCCAGAGACAAGACACCGATCACTGATGACAATACATATCAGACAAAAGAACTCTATTTAGATCAACCACTTTCCTCATGGGGGCCATCACAGGCAAGTATGAATTGCATCGGAAGACGGTGAACAAAACCGCTGAACGCAACATGGCATGAGGGATGTTTACAATCTCACGCCGTATAGAATCCTTTAAATCTGACAAAGTTTGCGGATTGCACAGGTAAACTCTGGATTTGAGATATCCCCAAAACCAGAAATCCATAGGCGTCAGATCGGGGGATCGCGGAGGCCACGGCAAATGTTCTTCAAAATTCTGGAAACTATAATGTCATCGGAATAATTCAAGGGCAACTGAATTAGGCTGTAGATTCGTTACGATATTTTGAAGCGGGACATGTGAAAAATGTGCAATGCCAACGCTAAGACCCAAACGTGGACCACTCGAATGTGCACCGAGTGTGCTACAGTTACATCACAAAGGCATTCAGAAAGAAGGGAGAAAATACCTTATACAGTCCCTCTTTTAAAGGGCGACTGGGGATTAGGGGATCCAATCGTATAAATGTTGGTGGTGAAGAATCATCATCCACCACATTTTAGTTCGGATGCTACTGTAGCGTCATTAGGATTTTTACGCAGTAGGAAACACGAAAAATGAACAATGCCCTCGCACCTGGACCTCTCGAATATGCACCGAGTGTGCTACCATTACACCACGAATGTATGCAGAAAGAAGGAAGAAAATACCTTATATGTTATTTGTTGAAGATTTGTCGAAGATCTCTTTGAAAAACAGGTAGGGAATTCTTTCAACCAAAAGATGATCTATTAAATTTATAATGGCCAAAATGAGTTGTAAATACTAATTTTTCGGTGTGTTTCTCAGTTAAATTTATATGGCAATAACCAGATGAGTATATAAGATAAAAAATCCGTGAAAGGTAAATTATAATTTAAATTAGCAATAGCCTCTTAATGCTTAAATTAAATTTATTTCCCCTTTCTAACTAAAAATAGTATTCTGTTTCTTCACGCCGTCATTTCGAGACTAATCCGTGTCTAATCCGATTAATCCTGTTTCGAGACTAATCCAGTCAGTCATGTGAGTAAGAGCGCGTATGGCTCTTAGAACTCTCCATTGAGAACCAAAATTAACGCAGTCTGAAGTAAGATTTCATCTTGAAAACAAGGCACTTGCTTCGGCCTAGCCGGAGCGCTGCTTGCTAAATAATTTAATCTATCTCGGCTGCCAGTTTCCTATTCATTATGGATCAACATTCTACACAATCAAATTTCCTGCTGTTCATTACTTTAAATTCAATTTGCTTCATTACATTTACAAACATAAAAGCATAATTTTTCAAACTAAAAATATTATTTATACTATCCTGGAAAGTACTAATGTAACTAGAAAATATTTATTAACACACAAAACGCTATTCAGATTAAACAATTTACAGTAGTTCAATACATACAATAGTTCATTATGATGGTTTTTTACTTCTTTTCATTTTTTAGGATAGTATGATGTTTACTATAGTATAATGTATTTACTGTATTTTGAAAAATGTAATGAATTCCAATCTAATCTGCTTAAGCGCTAGATTTTATTACATGAGACCCTAATTTTAATTACTTTCACATATGCGTGTAAGATAAAATATCTGTGAATCAAAATTATAATTTAAACTAACCCCTAATTCCCTTTAATTCTCTCTCTCTCTGTTTTAAAAATCTTAATAACTTCCCTGGATTGCGTCATTTCTAGATCATTCCATTTTGCATGGCCTGCGCAGCGCTGATGACGTAATAGTTGGGAACAGAAACTTTTAACTCAAACCAAAGCTTTTCTCTTCCCGTGCTTCCCTATTGGCTAACTAGGCACTTAGCTTCTCTCTCTTCGCTGCTTGGTCGTTATTTCGTTGTGCGCGCTTCCTATCGTAATATTTTCCAAAATGTAAAATATTTTCGAATAGGCACGATTAAAGTGCCAAGTGATTGTCGCCACGAACGTCAACTGGAAAATAAAAATGGAATTAAAACCGCCTCGGATATAGGAGTGCTATAACATGTAGTTGTGCACCTCACTTTTTCGTTGCGATCTACCGCTCCAAACGTGTATCTATTACCACTGTGTGACCCGGCACAGTGAGCTTATTTTTTATTCTTATAAGTTGGCAAACTGTGCAATTTTTCGCTTTAAAAGTGATTGTCCGTATGTTCCATGTAAGGTTTTTATGCCTTTAGTTAATCCGCATTCAATAGTTGTAAAATTATTAGCAACTTAGAAGTCTAAGCGACACTAGGCCTAAACAAGCCGCCATTTGTTTACATTTGAAGCCCAGTATAACCAAATATTAACTTTCATTTCTGTGCACCTAAAATATCGTCTTCGCGCACGCCGGCGGCATTGCGTGTTTTTGCGTAGAAGTTCTAATTTGAATCGTAAAATAAAGATTAACAGTTTTAACTGCATTTGTTGTGTTAGGTTTTTCTGTATTTTGCAATTCTGAATGAAGATGCTTCGAGCTTTCGGACGTTTCTGCCGGAGTGAGAACTTAATTGATTACCTTTCAGCACCTATTAAAATTGTATGCGCGCGACGATGTCATTTTGTTTTATTTCATTATCACTTGCCCGACTATCAATATTTTTCGGATCATACAATATATTTCGTAGTAATTCAACAGTTTCGATGGAGGTTGGATCGCGAGTTCGAGTTCTCCTGTGCTAACCGACTTCTACTGGCAAAGGGTCTTTATTAATTTTCAGATACGACACTAGAGAATACAAAGGAAATCTTTCTCCTGGGTAGTCGGCGGTTTTCTAGAGGGCTTTTTGAAAGGAGGTTTTTGAAAGGTCAGTTTCAGATGCAAAAAGCTTATATCTGGAGAGAGTTTCGTAGGATAGTTTTTGATATTCCTAGAAGGGTGAAGTGGTTAAGAGATTAGGTATTTTACATGCCGATTGTTTGAAAAATATTGAGCTATATAATTCTTTTCTGTTCCAAAAAGAGATCTTACCCACAGAGTCTTATAGAATTCACATTGCTGAAAACACTGGCAGGCATAGAGGCTAGTCGCAGTATTATTTGCGTGAATTAGAAATGTGAAATAAAAAAAAAAAAAAAAAAAAAAAAAAAAAAATTTATAGTTTAATGAAATTTTTGCGTGATTGCCAAGTTACGATTCTAAAATAATAAAAGTTCATGAGAATATTACTTCGGGTATTTTTATATTTTCAAAATTTATAAATTACTGGCCTGAAATACAAATGAAACGAAATAATGAATAAGGCCTAAGGACAATCACAAAAAAATATTGTATGGCATTCGAGGAAGGGGATTAACCTCGAAGTATTCTAATTTATTAATTAACCGACCCGGCAATGCAGATGGAACAGGACGTCGAATATTGCAAATTTATACATAGGTCAAATTTATGATATGAGTGTCAAACTCTTTTTATATTAATGAATATAAAATTTTACTGTAGATAAGTAGAAGGATCGGAGCAACACGTAAAAAGTTAAATCTGGTAATTTTACAAAGCTGATGATATTTTAAAATTTAAAAATGCCGATACATGAATCTTTGCATCATTGAAAACATTTTTGTAACTGGAGGTGTGTGTTTACCACAAACTGTTGCGAAAATATAAGCACTTTTGTGGACGTGGAGCAAACTCTGTTACTCTGCTGTTCATCGAGATCACATCCGACCTAAGGAATAGACCGAACGGATTAAGTCATCGCGATGCTGTACGTCTTCATTGAGCCTTAGTAAGAAATTTACAAATTTGCGAGTGACATGCTTCATTTTTTGTGTTTCCAACGATGGCTATAATTTGTACATTGATATTTAAATATATATCAACCACAATCAACCTTAGATATATAGAATATTCAGTATTCCATAAATAACGTCAGATTAGTTATTTATCAAGTCATTAATGCAATTCAAATCAGAACTCTAAATCGGAAGTAAGAAAAACTGAATGTAAATTGTCAAATTGAAAGTTAATTATCATTGTTCCTTGTTCTTGCCATCGTAATTATCCCGTCGTACATTCTACAAAGCTATAGAATTTGAAACTGAATAAACTGTCACTTCGCACTCTTAATTCAGATAAGTTGTTAATTCATAATCAAAATCATTTTTCCAAAGTCCATCGTGCGAATAACAAGTCAAAAGTGCCGATCAAAAAGACTGTCGAAGTGAATTCGGTGTAAAATTGATTCAGAGTTGATTGTCATCATTGTTCTTTCTCATAATTTAGTATCATTTGCAACGATCCTTGTCATCGTTATTATACATTCTACAGACTCCTAAAATATGAATCAAAAACAAATTGACGCTTCATTTTCTTAATTCAAATAAATTATCAGTTCGTGGACAAAGCCAGAATCAACTTATCAGAATTAAAATCCTGTTTTATATTAACACTACCCAGTGCATACTGGTATACGAGAGAGACTGCGGGAAATAGTACCGATTATTCGCAGTCGAAAGCCAGGAATACTCGCCAAGGGTGTGAGTCAAGCAGGCATGTGCCACGTTGGTTATCTGCGACGGTTTAACTCGATTGTTTTGTCTCGTTATTGAAGTGCAAAGCCTGGATTCCTGTAGGCAGAAGAAGTACGATGAATATTGTGTTCACCGTAGGTCCAGTTAGAGAACCCAGAGTGGTAAGTTATATTTGGATCTAATTTTAACATCAATTAGAAAGTTATGTCCAAACATAGACGAAACGTAAACAAAAACTTAACCTTCAAAATCTGGATTTAAGTGTATGGGAAATAAAAAGAAGCATAATTCATTCAGTAGTAAACTGAAAAAGCTAATGTTCAAAGTAATAAATTTAAAGTAAAGACAATGTAACGAGAAAGATGGAGAAAAATTTGTTGACGAACAGTTTAACCCTTTCGAAAAATTTTTGTAGAGTCAGTGCTATGTATAACAGAGCTTCTCAGCCGGGGAAGGGATGTGGTCAGCCTTTTATTTTCATGTTAAGTATTTAGATTTAGTTTATGAATGTTACCGTGAGTGACCGAAATTAGAGAATGTCGACTTGTTGTTGCAATAACGTCAATCACGTAATTAAATAAGTTTGTTATCGGAGTTATTTTCTTTTCTCATTCCGAATGTACTGTTTGTTTTACGTTCACGAGTTTATTTACATATGCTGTTACTTAAGATTTTTCTTATTTTGACATGTATCATAATATGTTTAGATAATAAAGTATGATACGTAGTAACAATATTTTTATTCAACATTCAGCCTCCGTACATGTCGAATTTCGATATTTGCCGGTGTAAGTGAGAAATAAGAATATCTAGCGATTAAGAATGACATGATTTCAGTCATTCACAGTAACATGAATACAAAAAACTACTTTTTTTCAAGTTTTGCTGTTTGTTAATATTTCTATACTTTTCCTTGCGTAATTTATAAAATGCATTAATAAATAACCTAAATTTAAATAAACGTATGTGCATTTTTGAAGTTTTTGAAAGTAAAGGGGGGACGATCGTGTAGCAATGTGACAGGGGTATATGGGGCACAAAAGCATAACATTTTCTCTATAGAATTTCTACGCAATTTCTAAAGACCTCTCCATAGAAATGCTTATATATAAAATTCTGTATAAATTTTAATAAAGCTCTTACCAAACAGAATTTTCATAACAGAAATTTTGCTTTGAAAATCGTAAAAAAAAGAACAAATTTATGTAGCATTTTGCTCAATGTTTTGTACAGTATTATTCAGAGAATACAAAAATTAAATCATGTAAAAGCTAAAATTAGTTCAAATCATAAAATTAATTAAAAATTCAACTTATGTTACTGATAATAAAATTTCTGAAATAAATGCCTCTAATTATTGATGAACCCTTTATAAGAGAAATGGTTTCTTAATTTTAATGAAACTTAACTAAAAAACTATTTAAAATGCATTTATTTTTAGAAATTAAAACAGTATTGAAAGATTGTCTAGACTGCAGATTACGGGCCAGTCGCCAAATGAAGCGAAATCGCGCCAAATCTGGTAACCTCTTGGCGTCATGAAAATCGTTAGGATTTAAGGTTACAGTTTATAGCATTTAAACGGGCTTTTTGAATTTTCGTCATTTCACTGTGCTTCTAGTAAATTGTGTGAGCAAAATGGCTGACTTCGAAAGAGTTGAACGTGTAGATTTTACTTATTTGATTTGGTTGCAAGATAAGGGCGAAAGATGTGTGATAGAATGGTGCATGAATTATGGTTTGTTTGCGTATATGTACGAATGTCCTAAGTGTAAAAATAGTATGAAATTACTTTAAATGAAAGATGCGACAGATTTGTCTGAATGGAGGTGTGTGTCCATTACATGTAACTACATGGTTGAAATGAGCCGTAGAGTCGGTGTTCAATGAGCGTACCATTTTGAATTTCATCTCCACTGTATTGTTACATTTTAGTGTGGATATAAACAAATGCGAGTTTCTACTGTTTATTATAAATAAAAATTTATTGTAAAAATATAAATTACACAGTTAAAATTGTTTAACCACTTTTTTACTATATTCATTTTTCAGTAGATCGAAATTTTGAATTTTATCTTTTTTTTCTTCTGCATTTTTTTTAAAGTTTTAGATTAAATATGGTGCTTTCTAATCATTTATTGCTCATTTACTGCTTATTACAATTTCTTAAATTTCGTGCTAAAACGTTTTACTCCATTTTGCTACTGTCTTAAAAATGGTATACGTATATTATGAAAAGTTTTAATATTGTTGATGCCATAAAATACACAGTTATTAACTTTCAAATACTTTATGGTTGTTTTTCTTGAACTTCTGTTTTAGATATTTTTGCATGTTTACATGATCAGTTTTTTGCATGTTTACAAGATGCATTCAAATTCGCAGCCGTCTAATATGGCGATATGATGAGTTAGTGATTTTCTAAAACGCGCGAAAATAATCGATTTGGCGACTTTTCGAAAATGCGTCAAACTGGCCCGTAATATGCAGTTTTACCGAAAGATTTTATTATTAAAAAACTCATCTCTTGTAGAAGTGTTTGTTCTCATACCCCTTCAATGTCACAGATCGTTTCAAAATTTAAATTAAAAAAATTCTATTTAAAAATGAAACTTAAATTCAATTTTTAATGACAAGAGAAGAATTTCATAAAATTTTTAAGTATTAAAAACTTTTTTTGCTGAAAATTGAAGAAAAGAAATTTATTTTAGAATTCTTTAGAATGATGACCTATTTTTCTGTAAACTAAATCTGATATTTTCGGTAGAATCTTTTTAGTTGATTCCATACACATTGCTGACATATTATTGACAAATGATTCTATTCGTGAGACATTTGGAAAGTGTACGAATTTTTTAAGAATCTCTTCACAAACCTTTATAGCATAACTTCGCATAGTGGTATAGAATCTCTATAAATAACTCTATAGAAGTCGTACCTAAAATTTTCATAGAATTCTATAGAGAACCTGTGACCTATTTTATAGAAAATTAGGCATCATTTTAAAGGATTCTAAAGAAATTTAACACTGAATTTTATATGAAATTTTATTGGGTATTTCCCTAAGAGATACTTTAAAATATTAGTATTTAACTAGCTTGATAAAATTATGGACACCGATTTTTAGGACTTGCTTATTTCCCCGTTGATTGTAGTTAGCTCTCGTTAATCATAAAAGTTGGCGAAAACCCCGTGACGCCAGTGCGGAACAACTGTGAAAGAATAAATGGAGTTTTACTTAGTTATATATTCATAGGCTTTACCAAATATTTTATCCACACCAGTGGTTCTTCAAACTTGTCGACTCGCAGAACCCTTAGAATTATATGATTTTTTTTCGGGACACCAATCTTAGCTTTACCAAAATATTTAAAATAGATCAGCATGTTATAGGTATTTTGTGTAAAGCCAATTAACAAAAGTATTTTTATTGAAAAATTTTAGCATGGAATTAATGTAATCAACTCATGAGTAGCATTAACTTTCGCTCCAGGTGTCATCTACTCAACTCTTGTATTACATTGAGCGATACGGGGCGTGCTTGTATATTTTAATACCGAGTTTCAAAGTCTAGCTCTACTGATGTTATCTGTAGTCGCATTTAGTAAAACTGCATATTACGGGCCAGTTTGGCGTAAACAAGCAAAAATATCTAAAACAGAAGTTCAAGAAAAGCAACGATAAAGTATTTGAAAGTTAATAACTATGTATTTTATGGCATCAACAATATTAAAACTTTTCATGATTATACCATTTTTAAGACGTAGCAAAATGGAGTAAAACGTTTTAGGACGAAATTTAAGAAATTGTAATGAGCAATAAATGATCGGAAAACATTGGTTCATATTTAATTTAAAACTTAAAAAAATGCAGAAGAAAAAAAAAGATAAACTTCAAAATTTCGATCTACTGAAAAATAGCAACAGTATAGTAGAAATAAAAAATTAAACAATTTTAATGTAATTTATATTTTTACAATAAATTATTTTCATGACGCCAAGAGGTTACCAGATTTGGCGCGATTTTGCTTCATTTGGCGACTGGCCCGTAATCTACACTCTAGCCGTCGCATTTTATATTCAGCATTTGATTTGTTTGCGTATTTTGTTTTTGTTACCACATACGTTCAGAAAGATATTTCATTTAAATACGTTGCTCAAAATGGCATTAAAAGGTTTACAGCTGCGTCAGAAACATGAATGTAAAACCAAAAATTTAGGAGCTCTTGTCACTAAAATCAGATTTTATCATCGAATCTGTTGATAGGTCGATAAGCACTTCCCTTCCCTTCCCTTCGTCAACAAAACTTCTAATTTAGTTTTGGAAAGCATTGCCGGTCATTCTCTTCTACATATGATAGCTACATGCTAAGTCTCAAAACTAATCTGTGACTAAATATATCCTTTTATTTTTTACTTTTTACTGGCTGTAAAAGAGTTGCTTTCCAAATACATGTAGAATTTCCTAAAACTTTTACAAAATGGTAGTCTGTTGAAATCTGCAAAACTTTCTATTGGATTGTACGGGAATAGAGGAGCCAAGAAAAATTAACTGTTTAGAAGTGTTTACATACATTTAATAGAAAGTTTTGCATTTTTTCATCTCGCTGAACATTCTTCCTCTTCAATTAAAATCGCTGAAAAAACCCTGCGTTTGGCGCACATTTATCAAAACACTCAATCGATCTCGAGGGCAGCTACAGGTCCCTCCTCATCAGGAGAACGAAATTTCTTCTTCCTTTTCTCAATTTATGTAACATTTTGTGCAGTTTTTTGTACAATATTGCTTATATACTGCAACCATGAAATGTTGTAAAAGCATAAAATCGAATGAAATCATAAAAACAAAGATTAAATTCATGCTGTTAATTTAAAATTTAATATTTACACAGATCGATAGCATTTAACTGAGCTCAAAAGGACTATGGATCAGCAGTTTTGAGTTTTATAGACCGAAATGAAGTTTTACCCCGTGATCTCGGTTTTATTGTATAATACAACTGTCACGTTTTTTTGGCATATTTTTCAGAGTAGGGATTCCTAATCTTTCTCTTCCATTCACCCCTTTCAAAGGAGGGGGATTCTTCATCGACCCTCTTACATTTTGCTTTACAGCACACAATATAATCCTAATAAGTACAGAATTTTAAAGATTACCATGTAATGGCGCACAGATACTTAAAAATAACAATTATAGTAAGAATATGAACAAAAGTATAGAAAAAAACTGGTTTATTAGGTATGTAATAGTACTTTTCGTATTATTATTTTTAGTTTTACAAATAGAAAGTTACCAGAAACAAAACCGCAGGCTCTAATTGCTCAGGAGTTCGATTTTAATGAACGTAATAGGCTGCGCTGAATGTATTGATGGCATATGTCTTTATCAAATGTTCGTCCTAAAATTGCTTAATTCTAGTTCAGAATCCCTTATTTAAAAATAGCAATCCTGTTTCTTGTTTTACATAGTAAACTATTGACTTGACTATAACTTGGATTCACTAAGTAAGAAGAGGATATTTTGGTTCGGTAATAAATTTTATTTTGGGATATTTCCTCTCGGATGAACTTTTCAATTCTAAAATTTAGCGTATCCATTTATTAATTAAGTAGTTTAAATAAGATTTGATTTCCCGTAGTACAGCTTTTTATCCATATATTATTATTAATTTTGTTAATATATTTCGTTTTGTAATGGAAGGGATTTTGATTATGCCAGTTTGTTGTTGGTCCTTGTTCGGCTATTGACCCTTTCAGCTTTATTCATAGAACCCCAGAGAGAATCCATGATTTTGATGATAATTCTCGTTTATGATAATTCTCGATAATTAATTTTAATTCTCTCGATTTTATGATAATTCTCGTTGATGATAAAATAAAGGAAATTATGGTCATTTTTAACTCTTCGTTTCAACAGATTAGAAGAATGATAGCATTTAACTGATTATAAAATTAATCGGTGTCCGTTGATTTTGAGTTTAGACTGTATCACATTATCCGGCCTGAATGTGTAATAAGCTTCGACGTATTTTAGAGTATACGTACCACAATAGGTGCCATGTGTGTACGACATAAGCTTCCTTTCAGTACAAGAGAATTTGCTTGCTTCATATTTAATCGTTATTTTGCTGAGTTTTATTTATCGCCTAGAAGAATTTGGTAATATCAGTCTCACGGAATGTAAACGTAATGTAAATATCGGTTCCACAGAATTTTGAATTCTCAATAGCATGCTTTGTTTCTTTTAAAATTTATTTTCTGGTTTTACCTTCGAGTGCTTTGCTTTAATTAAATAAACCCAGTCAAATTTTCCTTGATTTGTTTATGATTAAAACAGCATCTATGAATCGTAAAATGAACCACACAGGCGTTTTCCGTGAACTAATGAAGTCGCCAGAGGGTTGCAGATCATCAGAAAGTACCAAATGTAACTTCGGATATAAATTGCATAATTTAATGTTAATTATGCAGAATCGATAAACGTGCCATTGGATTTATCGGGTGGAAATATTTAAACAATAAAGCATTTTCTATAATTATTCTCACAAGAAAATATTCATTGACTGTCAGGTTTGACATCAGCTGAGTAAGCATCACATTTTAAGCGTTGAAAATGGAGAGAGAATAGATAATCAGGAACTTAGTTCTAAATTAACAATCAAGTACAGTTATTTTGAAAACTTGGATACAGCTGAAAAATACCATCGCCTGTGAAAATGCGAATATATATTGTTTCCTTTAGAATTTGTTTCGTGTGAAAGGCTTCTTTTTATTATTATTTACGAAGAGGATAGTATTTATAAGCCGTAAAGGTGTCTAAAAATCAGTTCACAATGTTTTTGATGCCAATGCTTAATCATCATTATGTACTGACAGGTCCAGACCGTCCACGATTTGATTCATGTCCTATTGACGTTTAGGTTTCATGGTATTGCAATAACCGCTGATGCAGAAAAAATTGCTCATGCAAGTTAAAATTGAACCCAGATATAGAACATTTTAGTGAATACATTAGCGAGATTGCAATTTGAATGACAATTTATGACATCACATTCGAATAAACGGGTTACAGGTGCAGCGCAGACTTCCCTACAGTATCGGAGTGAGTGCCCCTATATACAAACCAGCTTCAGTTTGACGCCCGCAAAGAATGAGATTCGGCAGTGTTGGATGTTATTAGATAGATGCTGAAATGATGAGATTGCGGCCACTCCAAATGTACCGGAGAGAGGGGTCAAATTTTCAATAAAAAGATTTAAATCGTCTGCACTCTCTTTCTTCTAAAAATACTCGATTTATATTAAAGTTGTTACATTTAAGCATAAAAGTAGCAAAGTTTCGTGCGCAAACTATTGAGTACACTCGTTTGTAATATTAGATTACATGCATTCAATCACAGAGGTCAATCACAGAGTCACAGTCTGGAAATTTTACCTCTTTATGTAAGTACTTAACCCTTAAACAGAGAGGTGGGGTCTGTATGACTGCGGAAATATTTTAGAACTGCGAAACTGCTTATAAGTTATATAGTTATTCTTCTCCTTTTCAGTACTTTCAAGTTGACATAAAATATAATTATCCTTAAATTTTTATTAAACTCTATCCCTTTGTTTTTTTTAAATAATTTTTTAAATTGCGCCTCGGTCATAATAGACCTCACCTCTGTGTTTACGTTACTGTTTTCTCGCATGAGGGAGGGGGATGGTGTTAATACTACTTGAATCATTTCAGCAGCTGGCCTGATGAGAGATAGTGCCAAATTGGAAAAAACTGAATTTTTGATGGAGTTATTATCAGAATTGACCGGTGGGAAGATGGATGTTCGTGTAAAACTACGGTTTCCGAATGAATAATGTAAGATTAAAAGTGGTCTCGTTAATTATCAGCTATTTAAGTCAGCTACTCAACAAAACATTTAAAATTGCAACATTGCTTTGTGTCATTTAATCTAAGCCGGGGGTTCTTAACCTTATTCTCCGTCTGGGCACATATAGCAAACAGAAAATTGCTGGTGGACGCAATTAAAAAAAAGTATAACGATTCATAAACATTATCCTACACTAAAAAGATAACAAACAATTGAAAATAGTTACATTAAATGCGTTTTTCGGCATTGCATATTATCCACTATTTTTGCAATGTCAGGCGTATAAGATGATATTCCTAATCTTATAGCATCTTCGAGATTGCTATTGTTAAGTCGCGATCTGATTGTTGATTTAATTGTGTTCATTGTTGAAAACAACGATTCACACAAATATGTGGAACCGAAACAGGATTTTAATTCGTAAGCTCCTTTTTTCAAAAGGGGATATTTTTTATCTTCGGCTAGATTCCAAATGTATTTTCATTAAGTCCGCATGATTTTAATACAATATCAATCTGAATATTTAAAATCTCATCTTCAATTGAAGATGCTTCTTCCTGAATAATTTTCCCCGTGGAATTTGCAACTTCAGAAATATTAATTTTAGGATTGAATGGATTTACAAAAAATGAAGCCACTAGCTCAATAATCGAAAATAGCTGGAGTCTATCTTCGAATTGTTCTAAAAGCTTTTGAAGGTGATCAGCAAATAAATTTGGGTCAAACCAATTTTGACCAATGACTTTTTTCATCCGTGGAAAATCATCGAGGGACCTTTTTGATGGATTTTCTTTCAGGAATAATTTTGATTTAAAACTATTAATTGCAGAAACCATTTCCACTGTTTCTTTATTTTTTCCTTGAAGTTGAAGGCTTAAAATATTCAATTATTCTCTTCAAGGACAAGAACAACTCGTAAGACAAAACAGTATTGCCAATACTAGTGGTAACAAAACAGTGTTGCCAGTACAATAATTTTAAGGCTGATATTTTATTTCTAAAAGTATGATGAATCCCGCGGCCACAGAAAAAACCGTGGCCGGCCGTGGGCTGGCCACGGTAGATATTGGTATGTACAGTGGACAGTCGCGGGCGTTCAAAAACAGCTTCGCGGGCACAGGGTTAAGAACCCTTGATCTAAACCATCTTCCCATGGTTCTCCGTCTTTAGCTCCGATTCCAAGAGTAACTAACCGTTCATTTGCTCTGGTAGATTATAAATGAACTCTGCGGTTTGTGACTATCTTAATTTGAAAATTCAATAGTAAGTGAGTAATAGTAAATTCAATAGTAATAGTATTTGAAATTCAATAGTAATAGTTCAATAGTAATAGAAATTCAATAATAATTCAATAGTAATAGTATTTGAAAATCCAATAGTAAGTTAGAGTCGTTAGGTTCGCTGTTTTAAGTAGAAACTAAAGTCAAAATTGAACAGACTAGATAGCGAGTTATCGCTACGTCTTGAACAAATCCTAAAATATGGAAGAAGGTTTTTATTTTACTCTCAGTTTGAAAATCAAGGCGCCGTTTGTGCTTCAGATAAAATTTCTACAACTTGTCGATATCTAAAATTACCCGAACAGACAAGTTATTTCAGTATGGCAAAGGCACTAGAGCTATCTGCCTAACAGAAGGCAATGTTTTTGATGATGTCCTTCTGAGTTTCCGTTTGGGCAGACTTCGTATGTCTTATTGCGTCTTGGCACGTTCTAATTTGAGGTTTCTAAAGAATTTCGTTGAAAAGTTTTAAAACCTGCAGAGCTATTAAAGATTTTTAGGAGAAAACGACATTCGGGTACTTATGTATTAAAGTGACTGCAGCAGAAGTTGCGCTAATGCGCCAATAAAGAGCAATCTTGTTGTTCGCGGACAGCAACCCTGTTGTTCGCACTCGGACGCAGTTATCTTTTAGATTCCGTGTTGCCTTGTTGTTTCAGCAATTGGTGATTAGCATAACTTTTAATGTTAGTTGGTTCTCATAATTTTAATTGCATTGTTATGATGTGCATAATTACTTAACTGTGTTTTGTACCTATGCTGTACAACAGTATACCGCTGTTTGCAAAAGGTGTCAGATAAATCTTTCACGTTAGCTTCAAGGCACTACTTGCAAATGTCAATTTATATTTAATTAGCAAATTGATATTTAACACAAGGTGTAATTTCGATCAGTGTTATAGCAGACACCATAGTTCAGTGTATTGTATAGGGCAAAAATATTGTGTAGAGTCAATATCATGTATTTGTTAAATGTCAAAATGTCTTGTAATGCAAAGTATTTGTGTGCCAAAACGCCAAGTAACGTATGCATTTATTTAGCCACCACGTCCTTGTATGGCCATGTATGTCATATCTTTTGGAAATTGAATAAATACTGAGGCCTGGGCAGTTGGATGTTCGTGCATCCTCTGAGATTTCCGTCGTTGGTTGGCATAACTGCAGCTGGAGTGAACAGGGCATCGGGTTTGGGAGCTCGGTATGAGGCTCCTGTGTGGCCTTTTGGGTTTTCTCTAGAAAGTTGCGGGTTCTGGACAACGCCCGAGTAGTCTTAGTAAGTCGTGCGGGTGTCCAGGTCTGCAGTTACCTGTCACCTGTTTGCTGATTTTTGACGCCATTTTTAGTGCTACGAAAATGTGTATTTGGGATTTGCCAAAAACAGAACAAGATGCAATTTTATCTATTCATGAGCGAAATATTTTACCAAAAAAACGAAAATGTACCAATTCCCATGGCAGGAAACTTTATTTTGGCAAACGTTTTGGAAATATAATTTAAGATAGTGTGATCAGCAAGTGGGACTTAAAAAAGACAACTGGTTTGAGGGATGCAGAACTGCATTTTGTTCAGCTTTGAGATTCATATACTGCTGGTGCGAGTTGACGTCGATTACATTTTGTGAAAAGCAACTTGATTTATCGGATGAAACTGTTATAGATTGGAACAATTACATACATAAATTATGTCTTGGATTTGGAGAATAAACCAAACAAGAAGGTAGGTGGACCAGATTGTATTGTGGAAATTGCTGTTTACTAAACGTAAAAATAATTGTGGTCTAGTATTACCCGAACAGTGATGTTTGGTGTTATATGTAGAGAAACAAAAGATTCGTTTGTTGTCACTGTTCCTAATAGAACTGGCTCTACCCTTCTTGATAAAATTATTGAAAACATTGCAGATGGTAGCACAATTTATTCGACAGTTGGAATAGAAATAGAAGGATTCCTACATGCTAAAGTTAATCATAAATACAATTTTATTGATCCTGATACAGGCGTTCATACACAGAGAGGATGTAGGGCAGTGCTAAATGGAGGAACAAGAGACATAGGGGAACAGCGAGACATCATTCGGAATCTTATTTATCAGAGTACGTATGGCGCCAGTATCGGGTGAAAGAAAGAAGAGACTGTTTTCAATTTATGTTAAACTTTATATCGGCCCATTTTCCACCGAAATCCGATTGACTACTTTGTTTTTAAATAAAGTGTTTTGATTTTAAATAAAGTGTTTTATTTTATGATTTGTCGCAAAAATTTTAGGCGTAGATTGGAGGCACTTAAAAACCGCCAAATCTGTAGCTGCGGCGGCGTTAATACGTAAGTACCGATATGCGCAGCAGATCTTCACATTCGCAGCAAAAGATTAAATTGAAGTAAATTTTTTACTAAAAAATAGTAAGTATGTTAAAATATTACATCTTGGTTTGTAGTGCTTCTAAATGATGGCTCATTTATATAAATTTAAAAGCCAGTAATTTCTCTAATACTTTTTAAAAATAATGTTTCTGAATTAAAAGGCTTGCAATCAAAGTAAGACACGACTCCGTTAAAACATTCACAGGGCATAAATATGCCCTGTGAATATCAGATGTATGTAGCAGCTCGTTCATTTGCATTCATTCTATTAAATGATACCCTTTATTCCAAGCATTCAGTCACTAAGCTCATTACCCGTCTCATCAAACCGTGTTTTCTTGGCCCAGTATTACCCCAAAAGGATTTAATACCCTTTGGGCTTTTGGCCAGAAGGGTTATTAATTTCGTTTTGGCATTTTGCATCAATTCACTTTCTACGTTGATTCACTTTTCAAACTGTTGGCACCAAATATTACAGCCCTATATTATACACTGCTGGCCACGGTAAATGCAACACCCTGATGAAAGCATGCAAATAACATGAAACTTACAACATGCACTAGCGGAGGTGACATATGCAAATGATTAGAATTTCAGCGCAGACGCACATCACGCGCGCCTATGGCGCCACTTCAAAGCGCTATTTAAGGCTTGGAGTTTTCCACGATTTCAAGGTCGGCAATAATGTTTTTCTTGTGGTATTTTCCAAAAAAAAAACGATCAATTATGCCTTGTAGTAAACAGCGATCATCGTTTCATCAAGTATCCGAGTTCAACAGAGGAAGGATAGTGGCCTACCGAGAGTGTAGATTATCTTTTAGGGAAATCCGTAGTCGTGTTGGACGAAACCAAACAACTGTAATGGAGATATGTGACCGTTGGATGCAGGAGGGTACGACGGACCGACGTGTTCGATCGCATCCACCTCAGTGCACCACTTCATGTGATGACAGGAACATTGTGTGCAAGGCAGTGACGGATCGCTCAGTCACATCCCGAAACATAGCACAGCACATTCATTCTGCAACGCATCATCCAGTGTCTGCGCGTACCATTCGACGCTATTTACAGCAGAGTGGTCTGTCCGCAAGACGTCCATTGCTTCGTCTACCCTTGACGCAGAACCACAGACAACTCCGCCACCAATGGTGCTATGAAAGAAGGATGTGGACGGCAGAATGGAATGATATTGTCTTTACTGACGAGTCACGCTTCTGTCTGCAACACCCCGATGGTCGAATTCGAGTCTGGAGACACCGTGGAGAGAAGATGCTGAACAGCTGCGTTATGCGCCGCCACACTGGTCCTGCACTAGGTATTATGGTATGGGGCGGTACTGGATATCACTCTCGCACTCCTCTAGTACGCATTACCGGTAATTTAAACAGCCAGCACTGTATGTCCGAGGTGTTGGAGCCTTACCTTCAGGGTTTGCCCACAGCCATATTTCAACAGGATAATGCGCGGCCACACGTGGCACGCATTGTTCAAGGATTCTTCGTCAATCACCAGATTGAATTGCTTACCTGGGATTACATCCCAAGCTGCCCCACCAGATCAACTTTGGCAACGTGTGGAAGCTGCTTGGTCTGCTGTACCCCAAGAACACATCCAAAGTCTCTTTGAATCTATGCTGAGGCGTGTGGCAGGGGTGATCTCCAACAGTGGCGGCTACTCTGACTACTGATTCTAGAAGAAACCACACTTCACACAAGTCTATAAATTTAATCATTTGATACTTGGTCAACATGTTATCTACTAAATAAATGTTGTTGTGATAGCTCTTGTCTTTCTTGGTGTTGCAATTTGGGTGGCCAGCAGTGTATATGTTTAAAAATTGTCCATTTTTTTTGCTTTAAAAAAGATTGACTTATGTTTCAGAGTTTTTACAAACCATGCATTTGGACACATAATTTGAAATTATTTTCTAAACTGTTGTTAGATTTGTGATCTTTACAGAAACTTAATTAAAGGAAGTCAGAAAAACGGCTTTAAAATAAGCAAATGGAAAATTCTGTTCATATTCAACTGGGTTTCGTTCCAACAACAGCTAAATAAGAAAGACGGAAATAGCTGAAATACGTCAAAGGAAATTTTTCCAAAATTGTCATATTTAAGATATAACCAAGCGATTTAGTTTTCCATACGAGCTTTAGCTAAATGTCAAGTCATAAGCTGAACGATGTAAAAATTATTTAAGACAGCTATCTTTTTTAAGGGATACAATATATTCTTTCTGTAAGCCATTTAAAGAAAGAATAATAATAAGAGATATTTTATTTTTCTCGCCGAAAACATCAAAAATCGTTATGGCGTACTTCTCTTCTTCCTCTCCGGGGAGGTATTCCACTTGTCTTCGGCAATATGATATAATACTGTAATTTGGCTCTAAAAATAGTTCGTTAGTTTTATTACTTTCGAAGAACTTAAATTTCTTATTCTCTTCGGGTATTAAAAATTTAAGGTGGCTTCTAAAATGCTCTTTTGAAGGCGTTAACAAATAAACGTTTTCGTTCAAGTAGCAGAGAAAATATAGGTATTGTGATTTTATTTAAAGAGCTTTAGATGTATATTTCACTGCTGATTAACGTTTGTAAGTTGACAACACTTCCGTTATTAACTGATGAATATGTGTGTACCTCCATCATGAAAACATTACCGCCCCAGAGTTACCCAGTTTCAACACACGAAGTGTTTCCACCCGAACATGAACACCTTTGAACTTAAAATTAGTTTTTATATTTATATCGTATTTTGTACGAATTGAATAAACTTTTGGTTAATAAACTCAGCAATTTAAAAGTGAGCAGGACATTAACGTGTTGTCGCGAACACCTTAACAAAAGTCGCCAAATTTTCAGAATGTGCTCTTAAACATTCCTCAGGCAAGTATGCTTATAACAATCTTTCGGTCAAGCAATGCTCCCCCCTTTTCGGATCCATTCTTTTTGCTGTGTCCCAAGTTCCAAAGGTTTTTTATAACCAAATTGCGGAATTTTTTTACCTTAACTTTAAAATATGCTATTGTCTTATTTGCTAGCAATGAAAGAAAATGCAGTATAATTTCTGCAATAATGCGCAATCTCTAAAGGGGTCGTTGGTAGATAGTTTGTTGCCTCTGCAGTTCTCCGACCTTTTTAAGAGAAAACAGATCTCTGTGTACTTAGGGAGAAGAAAAGTCCTAAAATTTATAGAAAAATTTGGAGAGTTTTAATGTATCTCGTAATACCTATATAATAACTAAAATTTGAATTTTTAATGGCTAAAGTATGTTTCCTTTTCATATGCTGATAATGTCTGCCGAGTTACGATAAATAAGGATTATTTGGAAACCTTTCTAAAACCATTCCTGAAAACTGCCCACCTGGAAATTAACTTTTGTCTTTTAATTCGTAAAAAAAGCAACAAGTTAGTTGTGTTTATACTACTTATGTTTCATTGCTCGTGGTACTTTAGTACTTACTCGAAACGATTTTTTTGTCTTCGGTGCGCCAAACTGTTGCCACAAAAAAGTAATATGTAGGATATTATATTTCAATGTTAATCAAAGAACTCTGATTTTTAAACCGATGAATACTACCATAAAATTTCGCTCGATCGTCTTGAGTCATCCCCACAAATAACGAGATTTGTGACGGGGCACGGGCCTTTCCCCTCCTATTACTATGAGCGAGGAATTGCAAATACCGAAAGTTGTGTTTGTGGAGCCATGGATAAACCAGACTATTACTTGACCCAATGCCCTCTAACCGCGCAGTGATGTGCAACTTCCGGAACAGGGAGTTTCTCATAAGCATTATCTGATCAAACAGCCAGCATTTCGCAGCAAGATGATGCAAAAACAGGAGGAATTGGGAACAGATTTGTGGAGGGTAGAATAGATTCCACTCAACCTCTCTTCTCTCTCCTTTTTTTTTCTCTGTAGATTTAGTAGAGATCAGCAACGGTATATACTAAGTACTTGTATATATTATGAAACATGTATGTATTATGTGCCAATGAAAATTATTATGAACTATGTAAGGATGTATTATGCAACAGGCTCAATGTATTATGAACTATGTAAGCAAGTATATATAAGCATGTGTATGTATGAACTGTGTAAGCATGTATTAGGAAAAATCTATGTATTATGAACTACTTGTATATAAATATGTACTATGAACTGTCTGTCATGAACTATGTAAGCATATATTATGGACCATGTAACTATGTAAGCATATATTATGAACTATACAAGCATGTATTATGGTACAGTATCAATGTATGCCCTTATAGGGCCCATGAGGTGTTGCCCCGGATAGTTTCAGAGCCTCAACTGGACCCGAATAGTTTTACGTAAGCCGCACGGGTGTTCAGACACTGCTCTCAACTGCCTAAAATAAATTGCTGCTATTCAGATAAACGAAAAATAGTTAAGGAATTTTGTTTCAAACTGAGTTTGTCTGTTATTGATTAACAAACCAAACGATTTTAAGAATATGTTTTTCTAATTTTTAATCCGGTTGATATAATTTATAAGGTGTCTAATTAGAAATATTAAATATGTTTACTAATTATGTTAGTTTATTAAAACTATTTTATGTTTCTTTCTTATGGCAACTGTTATAGCCGACCACCCGGGCAAGCGACTAATATCTTAAAGAAAGGCGGCTTAAAATGTATTCTACATACTCAGTATTGTTTTTATCTGAACCGTGCTTCGTTAGCAATTTATATCTTTGAAATGCAGAAAGCAGCCAGAGCAACTGACGCAATTATTTTTCTTTCAATAGCAGTCTTAAATTGATTTGCGACTCTTTGATAAGGAAATGTGTTCATAAAAAGAGAAAGTTTCACGGCATCTCTGTAATCAACTGCCTGTATGACAAAATTATCAGCATGTAATTTTACGTCCCACTGAACAATGACTGTTTATTATTCGCATTTCTGCCTCATGGCGGAATTCCCTGAGGAAAAAATATGCCTTTGCATAAAAGCGATGCAACTACAAATCCACGAATTTGGCAAATACAGGTCTTAAGTTTTAAAACTTTGCTCCCTTCTTACAATTTTTTTTCTTTTGGTTTTGGTTTTCTTTCTCAGTATGGTCTGGGGAAAGATTTAAGTTCGTGTGCCTTTTGAGATTTTCGCAGTTTGGGGAATTTTAAATTACAGGTTTGTTTGCTATCGTGTCAGTTAGATGGTACCATAAGCAGCATTGACCGCCTTAGGTATCTCGAGGCAATTTTCTTCGTTGTGGTACTTCTGGGGGAATTACTAATTTTTTGCATTGTAGCCAAAATGGGGAGGCAGGAGGAGATGTGGTCTGGTCCACGTTCTATTCTAGGGCAGTTTTTGCAAACAGTGTAGATTCTTGTTTTGTCTGGTAAGATTTTCATCTCTCTGAAATCTCCAGTTCTAAGTCTTGCCAAGGGTTTGGAATTAATTGTATTGGCGTTGAGTTCGCATAATTGAAATTTGTGTCAGATTTCGTAATTTTGATTTAACAAGGGGGGCATTTCCTACTCGTCGTCATCGATTTTGCTCATGCAGGGCTTGGCTAGAAAGGAAAACATTAGAAGTAGGAACACTAGATGGCGAAGCTTTTCGAAAACAAAAATGTTGACGCGGCTCTCTCACACTAAAAGCCATTTACGTTAACATGTTTGCCAAGCAGCGGTTAGTGTAGCGGTATGAGCTCGGACTAGTAATTCGATGATCGTGGGTTCGACTACTCGTGTGAGGACTTCTCTTTTATATCTTTTTCTCAATTTTTATACTATTCTTTCTCCATCCGGTTATCGCTTCAGAACTTCCTGATGAAATTAGATTTTCTTCGGCCAAAAGATGCAAACTATAATCCATCGCCGTCTTAAATCGTTTTTTCGACGCTTCGCTGTGGATGCTATCGTCTGGCTTCTGTTCGTTTTCCGTCGACGTTCCAGACGTATCAATAGTTTAACTTTTGACCGACAATTTTGATTTTTCCACAATATTTTCCTCACAATTTTATTTCACAAAAATTTCGATATCTTCCAGAATATTCTCACAATATTCTCGCGCAATTCAAGCTACTTGGCCAAGGGCTAGCAAACGAGTGAGCTGCCTAACTAGCGTCGTCCCTAACGGTCAGTGGCACCTTTTTCCTACTTGCGCCAAGAATCTATTGTTTGTGTACAGCATTCAGGAGCGACCTTCAGTTGAAAACGAATCTTATTGTGAAACGACTGTTCACGTTTATGGCACATACCCCAAGGAGGGGTAAATAGCCAATAAAGGAGAAAGAAGAAGAATTCCTGTTTGAACATGTTGGGAAAGTCCACAGCTTGGCCATCTGGAGTTCCCACTTTGGGTACTTTTATTACCCAGTCATTAAGGGAGGTGAGACTTTAAGATTCTTTATTTAGTTGTCCCGCTTCTTTGGCTAGGGCGCCTGCAGCGGATTACAATCCTTTGCATTATAGGGTGATTATTTAGCTGGTCGATGTGGGCCAATGGATATTATGTATTTCATGGGTTTGTCTTGAGGCATCCTTTCGCCTTCACGGAATTTTCAAATTCGATATAGATGTTTACAGTCTCTTCTACTGTGGCAAGGAGCTCGCAGGAGTAGTTTGAAGTAATTTTTCCTGCACCAGTTTTATGTTGTTTTATACTGCCATCTGGAAAAATAAAGTTTTATTCTAACTTCGCAGTTAATTAGAGTCTCATCTGAAGATCCATCTGTGAAGACGCACACACAACTGTTCTTCGAGTACGATTCTAAAGTCCTGATTCCTTTAGCTTTGATGTTGATAGCTGGTTCTTTTTCGGAACATTACTTAAGAAGATTAATACCAAATGTAGTATTAAATTGCAAGTAAAGGAACTAATTAATTTATCATTGTTGTTACTTTCACAGTGATAAGCAGATACAGGAACATCCTGATAAGACAGTAAATTTCAATTTATATGAAACAGAGTCTAGTTTAACCCATATCATACTAAGCATCGAAAAAATTAATATTTTTTTTATAAATTCTTAAAAATGTGTTTCTCTAAGTATGTATACATATTAAATCAAAACATTTACCAAATTGTTATTAGTTTGACGATTACAGCCTGTCCTAAAAATAGGACAATGGTATAATCCACTGCTAATTATTCTTATATAGGTGGAATGGGAGAAAGCATCTTAAGCATAGTCCAACGTGACATTTTTACGGATAGTTGTTGGTTTTGCAGTGCACTTTTTAGCTGGCATCTTCCTTGTCTATTTTATGGTTTTTTACAATAACGCGTTCATTTTGAAGCTTTAGAAAATTTCATTAACCTGTAGACCACTCAGTTTTCTGCAAGATGGTTTTCTTGGAATAGAAAGTCTCAAATAGGCAACTGAGATTATCATCATTAAAAATCTGATTAAGCTTCCATGAAGCAACAAATGCTGTTCCAAACGCATTAACAAATAAAGACCAGTACCCTTTCTTTCCTTGAATTGAAGTAACGTTAGTTGCTGCATGATTATCAAGTAGGTCAACTCCGTTTTTATATTTATTGTAGAGTGCAATGCACATTGGTATCTTTACCCGTTTTCTGCCAACTTTTACTCTCCTTTATGAGGTTGATACACTTTTTTGTTTCTTCGAAGTTGGACATAACTGAAACAACACAACTGTTATTCTATCGAACTGCTGTAACTTTGGTTTTTGAGTCAAAAATGCTACCGGAAGAGCCGCGTCCTATTTTTGACATTATTTTAGAGGGTATAAAAGGTTATTTAGACATTCTCTGTCCTCTAACAGTACCTGTAGTGAAGAAGGTTTTATTTGCAAGAACGAATAATAATTCATGGGAAGTAAAGAAATTATCCATGTAAATCTTACGTATCTCAGGGTTTGTAATTATTGACAGCAAATTCTGGACAATTGTATGAGATAATGGCTCATTCACGATTTTCTTAGTTGGTTTCTTCTTTTATATTTTTGGAATTTTTATTCTTCTCCAAAATTCAGTCATGCGAAAAAGAGAGAAATTTGGTCTACATCGATGAGTTTTAGAATACAAACTGACTTCAACCCCCTCCCCCGCATTTCCCATACCTGTATATTACTTAAAGTGCCCCTACCAGCTAGACTAAAGTGCTTGGGTTACTTGTTTGGAATGTAACAAAGAAAGAATTATTTCCATTGCAAACATATGGGGATTTGGCAGTAGTGGATCTTACCGTCGTCCTATTTTTAGGACACTTAAAAGTGCAAGGAAAATTTATCTTTTAGGTAAAATTTTTTAATAATGATTTTTACTGGTATAAAAGTATAGAATATTATCTCAGTAAATTCATATATATGTTTTTCTTGGAGCTCAAAATTTTAATAAACTTGCATGTTGAAACATATGCAAAAAAAATCTGCAAAAATCTCCATTTTAAAAAATTAATAAAAAATATCTAAATTAATTCTAACTTGCGATAAAGACAAATATGTAGTTAAAAGACTCTTAACTTATCAATTATCTTTAATTTCTATTAAATTATTTCAAAGATTTTATACAAAGACCATTTATGTGCGCTGTCCTATTTTTAGAACAATGGGGAAATATGGGTTAATTACAGAGTTCAACGTGCTAGGCAAATATACTTGATTCTTGCTGCTGATTTGGCCCTAATTGCGGTGATATTATATTGCAGTTTATAAAGATCAGTGTCAATTGTAGTATTAAATTGCAAGTAACGGAACTAATTAATTTATCATTGTTGTTGCTTTCACAGCGATAAGCAGATACAGAAACATCCTGATAATAGACAGTAAATTTCAATTTATAAAAAACCCGAGTCTAGTTTAATTACAGAGTTCACCGTGCCAAGGAAATAAACTTGATTCTTGTTGCTGATTTGGCCCTAATTGCGGTGATATTATTTTGCAGTTTATAAAGTTCTTCATCGGACGAAACAAACAAGTGTTATTTGGTGCTTGTTCTTCGCATTAGGGAAAAATGACCATCAAATTTTAGGCAAATTAAAGCCGCCTATTGTTAACGAACCAAAAGTGTCCGAAAAAGAACACTATGCTGACTTTTTCCTCAAGCAGATCCTTTCTAATCATGAAGCATTCCCAACTTATATAAATCGATTCAAACTAAAAGCCAATCAATGTACTTGTAAATGTGGATCTTCAACTGCGGATTGTCTTCATATGAAGATTGACTGTCCCAGTGTCAAAGACTACAGACTCAAACTCTTTCCACAAAACTTGGGAGTGAAACTTATTAAATTAGTGCAAAATGACAAAGGACACTTTTCCAAATTTATGGAATATATTTACCATAATGAAAATGTTCGGTATTCATAAATTGTTCTACGTATCTATAATTTTATGATCATGCTGCATTTATAAACTCTTATTATGTATTCACTATGGCATTTAATCATTATTCAAGTTTCGTAAATGTATCATTTCATTTTCTTTATTTCTCTGTATAACTATATTACGTCGAGGAAATCACTTATTTATTGTATTTCCATTACTATTTGTAAAACTTTGGCCTTGAAATATCAAAAGGATTGTATGTATCTGTAAATAGTATCAATAAAGATGTTGGCGAGGCCAACACATTTTCACCTCAGAAAACTTCAAAACTGTTAGAGATTTAAAAATTTCCTCTAAAACCGTTTTCGAAACTTTAGCTTTGTTTTTTATTTGAATTTCTTCTTAGCTTTTGGCTCCGGTGATACCTCAGCACTGAGGTGCGGACTGGATAATCCAATTTAATGTTGTTAACGAACTAAGAGGTTTAAAAGCGCTTCTCTATCTCTGTTACTATTAACAAGTAAACCCCCCGATTCTCCAGAGAATTGAACAAATGAAGATATATGTCGAAAACAGTAAGGTAGAAACGAAGTATCGGTTGATTAGGCATTATAATTTCTGTGAAGGTTGGTCCACCTAATAATAGGACAAATGTAAATATGTATCTAAAAGATATAATAAATGAAAATGAACCACCCGATGCTTTGTGTTAATGTAGTGATCGCCATGGTTTAAATGCAGGTTTTTAATAGCATGTAACTTACTACGATATAAAATGTATGGAAGTGAGAATGTCAATTAAAAAGTAGAGAACGAATCCAACTTTAAACTTGCATAGATATTTGAAGCCTTGGCCAGAAGCCTTGGCCTTGGTCATTATTTTAAGGTGTAAAATCGAAGCAAAAACCTCACCTTTGATTTAATTAAAACGTAATAATAAATTGGATAAAATCAGCGTTAAACAACGAATTCTCATTATTTTTCACAGATAGGGAAAATACTCACATGCTTTGCGGGAGGGTAGGGAGGGAAAAGGAGAATCCCTTGAACCTTGATCAGATGCTTGCGTCACAGGCACACACGTTTGCCTTTTCTAGTATAAGATTAGTACCTGGACGCGTGAAATGACCCTAGGACACATTGAAAATCTTTATAGAATCCTTTTTTTTCTAATTAGCCATTTTTGACCATTATTACTTCCTTGTACGAAGTAAAAAGGAAGTATTGCAATCGCGAAAAATTTCGGGTACCATATTTCAACGAAAATATCTATTTTGACCGCTATCGAACGTGATTTAACGATGTTTTTGAGTGACATTCCTGCGTAAGGCCAGAATAAAGGACTCTTTTCCTCCAAAATAATTATAAAACTGATTTAAAATGGATTCTGAAGAGATTTTTTTCGTGGCGTCTGTGCGTACGTACACGCGCATATATATGCATGTATGTATCTCACATAACTCAAAAACGAGTAGCTGAGAGCATTCAAATGTTGTATATAGGGCTGCTATAACATGTAGATGTGCACCTCGCGTTTTGGTTGCAATCGGCCGGACCGAAAGTATATAAATATATTTACATATATATCCATTCTGTTTCTCGGCTCAGTTTCTTCATTCTTATAAGTTTGTAAATTGTGCATAATTTGCTTTAAAAATGATTGAATTATGTTGTTCTTATCGTTCGGTTAAGAATTTTATGCCCTTAAATAACCTGCACGCAATAATTGTGGAATTATCAACAATTTTAAAGTTTTTTAAGTGTCGCTAAGCCTAATTTTTGGTTATGATGGCGTCCATATTTGTTTACATTTGAAGCTTAGCAGGATAGTGGGTTTGTTGCCAATCTAGAGAAAATAAGCTTATCAACAACAAAGTAACGTCGTCTTTTATTATTTAAGGTATTAGCTGGTTTTTTGCGCACAAATTGCAATTTAAATTGTAAAAATTGTTTTATCTGTACTTGGTGGTTTATGTTTTTCTATATTTTTCAATTTTTAATGAAAACATTTTGAATTTTATGTTGTTTTGCCTTACCAGGAAGTGAGAACTGAATTAGTAGCGCATGCGCGTTTGGTAAGCGGTGCTGAATCCTCTGCGGAAAACTGTTTCTTTTTTATTTGTTTAATTTCTTTTATACATCGTTTTGGATTTATTATAGTATTTGAATAGAATTTGCGGTAATTCTTTAGATGCTAATTTTTGCTCACTCCGAGTTATAAAATGAATGCGATGTAACGCTGTTAAGTGAACCTAGCGTCAAAGTGTGGCTATGGTAAATAAATACAGTGAACTTTAAAGAGTGCATTTATTCTATTGTGGTTTATGCGCTATCGACGAAGTAGATTGAATTCAAAATTCGTTAACTGTTAATTCAGTATGTTTAAATAAAATGCAAGAAAATTGAGTATAATTTATAGTCCGTACGAAGAAGTCATGTGGTGCACACATCAGATTTTTTTCTATGTAGCCACAGAGGTTTTTATTACTCCATTACCTAACATGGAAGAAAAAAAAATCAAAATTTTAGATTTTTAGCATCTTGCGTATAATTAAATTTGACTAGAAAAGAAATAATATACGTAAAAATTACAAAGTCTTATTTAGAAGTTATCCGGAGGTTTAAATTTAAAGCGGTATTTTAATAAATAAAATCTAAAATTATTTACTCCACTAAAATATTTTTAAAAAACTTGCTTGAGAAAAATGTTTACTTGCAGACAAAGAATTAAATGTTTAAAACATTGCTAAAGAATTATTCGCCCAAATAAAGTAAAAAATCAGAAATATGTCTAATCCAAATCAGTTTTATAAAGCATTCACTTCGATATAATGAAGCAGAGCCATATTGATTTTAATTTACGTTTATTATTAAATAATGAAAAAGATACATGTATGTATCTATAATGTTAATTTTTCTAATGTATAGCTGAAAACAGCAGCATTAAAAATCGCCAAATATTGAACGCAGGTTTTCGTCCACCCGAAAATGTGGATTTCGAAGACAAAATCTGGAATTCCTTTCTTAAAATGTGTGTCACATTTTATGCGAATTTAATGAATTTTCTTTTAACCAATTCAGCAATTTAAAAGCGATGAGTTGCTTGAAGTAAAACATGTACATCTACCAGTAGCCAAACTGCTGCCATTCTGGAAAATGTATAATAGTTTTCTGTTAAATTTACTGTTCTGTTATCATAACGTAGCTAATGGAAAGCAATACGATTCTATTGCTCGAAATAAATTACTTTTACCTTCGACCCGTCAATATGTTTCCCTTCGGCAAAGTTATTTAACTTTCAAATTGTATCTACCTGCTGTTCACATACTTTAACAATCAATAACTCAGTTCTTTATCGGATTTATTATCATTTTTACTTCTTGAGTGATGCGAATGAAAATGCATTTAAAATGTTAGGTTTATCCTAATTTTATGAACAGTTATTTTAAGTTACGCACCCTATCTTTCTAGTTTTAGCTTACAATTTCCTACCAGAATATAATTTCAGAAACGCAGTGAATGCAAAGGAGTAAGAGTACTATTTAACTCGATGTTTCACCGACTTCGAGAGAAAGAGTCTGATTTCCTGACTAGCACCCGTTTGCTTTTTGTCTATGTGTCTCTTAGATATTACTACGCTCGGCCATACTTTAGGCCCTTGCTTGGCTTCGCCTATTTAATTAATATTTAGGAGCCAAGTACTTAGAACCCTGATAGCTTCGGCTATACCTTTCAGTTAGCTTTAGCTAAGCTTAGTTAGTTTAATTTCTTAATTATTTAAGTTAGTGGCCAAGAGGAGGCTTTGCGTATACTCCGAGTTGGGAGTTGATTGTGTTTATTCTAAGAAATAAAGGGTAGTTAACCCTTCTTAAGTCTTATGTGTTTGTTCACACACTGAAACGATTATTCGCTTACTATTGTTTTGTGGAGTTCAAGGTTTTGAACATTGAATTAAAGAAGTGAAACCCCATAAAATCATGATCGATACATGCAAAAACAATAAATATTTTTAGGAAATTACATTAACTAGCTTCCTTAAAATCATTCTATGCTTTTTTAACTTTTAAAATAATTAACTTTATTTAGGGAAACTAACCGATAAATCGATCGTTCGATGTATTTCGACAGCAAAATTTATTTGTAATGACTTATTATTTTGTGAACTGTGGAGCTGAAACTTAATCTTAACAAGCTATTAAAAGGAAAACAAAATTATTTAGAGAAAAACAATTTTTTTTTATTTAGTGATGGGGAATTTAATCTGATAACAAAAAAAAAATATCTTTTTCCTTGCAAAAAGTAGTTTTGGATTCATTAGTAGCAAGCGAAATTCAATCTTATAAAACAGTGCAGTGTAAGATGACAATACAAGTAAACTAGTATTCATTAAGGAGAAAGAAAAGTAGTCTCTCTTATAGTTAAATAGGTTCTGCGAAAAAACGAAGGCTCCCACAGCCACCTAATGCGAACGGTAGTCTTCCACCCGAACATGGACACTTCGAAGGATGAATTTGGAACGGTTTATTTTTCCGAAATTATTTCATATTTTGTGCGAATTTACGTAAATTTTGATTCGTCAAAAGCTGCCACTCGGCAAAGGGTAAGACATTTTTCCTTTAAATTTAAGAAAAGCACTCACAGTTTAAAAACAGTGTGTGGGTACTGCCGATATAAAATGTATTTATCTTCCTCGCGCTATTTTGTTGACATTCGGGGAAGAGTAAAATATTTAATTTTTGTTCCAAATTTGGTCTGTTATTGATTAAAAAACTATGCGCAGCAATAAAGGCAGACTCATTTCAAACATTT
This sequence comes from Stegodyphus mimosarum, assembly GCA_000611955.2. Classification (NCBI taxonomy): domain Eukaryota; kingdom Metazoa; phylum Arthropoda; class Arachnida; order Araneae; family Eresidae; genus Stegodyphus; species Stegodyphus mimosarum. The sequence continues at coordinate 104,890 of KK115897.1, read as the reverse complement.
ACTAATTAACCGAGACTATTAATTGATTAAAAACTGATTGAGGTATTTAAATACATAATTTAGAACTTTTCACGTCATATTGACTTTGCATTACGGTTCATAAGCAAATTAGAATAATTTTAGGTTGATGTTTCCATTAAATACCATTCAATTGTCAACATCGAAGCCCGGGTTTTAAATTTCGAATTTGTTTTTGATTTATTTTATATTCATAACACCATTCAAAATAAGACATTTTCCTCTCCAGCGCATCAGAATGTTGCCATTAATGTTGCCATTGGACAAAATGTAGGACATTTACCTTTCGGTTTCAATCAAGAAATTCGGTTATTTAGAAAAACAATTGTTTTCACTGCAATAAATAGAATATTTATAATTTCCACACAATAGAACCAAGATTATTAATTGATTAAAAACTGATGAGGTGTTTAAATACATAATTTAGAATTTTTCACGTCATACTGACTTTAGATTATGGTTCATAAGCAAATTAGAATAATTTTAGGTTGATGTTTCCATTATATACCATTCGGTCGTCAACATCGAAGCCCGGGTTTTTAAATTTCGAATTCGTTTTTGATTCATTTTACACAGTCCAGTCACATTAATGTGACCACCACGTACTTTCCATGTCAGAGTTAAATAACCAATCACAGAAGGCAGGTGGCAGCACAGTGCAGTTGAGCGTATATAAAGGGTGTGTGAGGGCTTCGGAAAACATTTCAATCGTTGGCGTAATGCAGAAACGAAGCGATTTATCCGACTTCCAAAAGGGCATGATCATTGGCTTTCGGGCCAAGGGTGGAAGCATTTCCGAAACGGCTGAGTTTGTGAACTGTTCGCGTGCCGCCGTGGTAAAAGTGTACCGTGCATGGCAAAATGGGACTGTCCAAAATCAGCGACGTGGCAAATGTGGTGCACCACGGGCCATAGATGACAGAGGCGAACGACGGTTGCGGAGATGCGTTCGGGCAGATAGACGGGCTACCGTTGAGCAACTGACCACCAAAATGAACCAAGGGGCTACCAAAAGTGTCTCCCAAAGTACTATTCAGCGAACATTGCTGCGTCTGGGCCTCCGAAGCAGACGCCTGGTTCGTGCACCTATGCTGACTGCTGTTCATCGACGGCGAAGGCTAGAATTTGCACGCCAGTACAGCAGCTGGACGTCCACTGAGTGGCGACAGGTTGCGTTTTCGGATGAATCGCGTTTTATGCTCCATCGGACAGATGGACGTTGGCGTATAAGGCGTGAAACCTCTGAAAGGAACCACCCTGCAACCATTGCCGGAACGGTCCAAGCTGGAGGCGGGAGCATTATGGTCTGGGGAATGTTTTCCTGGCATTCTCTAGGTTCACTGATCATTGTGGAAGGCACAATGGATCAATACAAGTACGCATCTGTCCTTGCGGACCATGTTCACCCCTACATGCGCATTGTTTTTCCTCAGGATGATGGCATCTTCCAGCAGGACAATGCGAGGTGCCATACAGCTGCCAGTGTACGTGCGTGGTTCGAAGAGCACCAGGATGAGTTTACCGTCCTCCCCTGGCCAGCAAACTCACCTGACATAAACCCAATCGAGCATCTGTGGGACCATCTCGATCGAGTTGTTCGCGCCATGGATCCTCAACCGAGTAATCTAGCGCAGCTGGCCACGGAATTAGAGTCGGCATGGCTCAACATCCCAGAGAACACCTTCAGGGACCTATGTGACTCTCTTCCTGCACGTCTCGCAGCAGTCCGCTCTGCGAAAGGTGGTTATTCTGGCTTTTGAGAGATGGTCACATTAATGTGACTGGACTGTGTATATTCATAACACCATTCAAAATAAAACATTTTCCTCTCCAGCGCATCAGAATGTTGTTATTGGACAAAACGTAGGACATTTACCTTTCAGTTTCAATCAAGAAATTCGGTTATTTAGAAAAACAATTGTTTTCACTGCAACAAATAGAACATTTATAATCTCCACACAGTAGCATATTACATACAATAAAGCCTAAAGTATTGTCATGTGCGAACGGGTTCGTAATGGGTTGAACGCTCACAGAACCGATGATAGCTTAATTTTATTTTCCCAAAAGAAACGCTTTACAGTTCTGAAACTTTTCCCAAAACGCGTACAGCTCTTCTCAGTATAACAGAACACAATCAGCAGTACAACAGAGCACAACCCACTTCGAACCACTGAAAACGTTCCAACGTAAAGTGCATTTAAAAAGCGAAGCTTGCACGGAGATCTCTCAATTCTCCCAAGTCAACTCTGAATTGACTGAGAAATGATG